>CAIGRN010077512.1:0-11097 GCA_903798345.1 Fraxinus anomala
CCTTATTGATTGAGAAAGTGCTCATTTATTTGATTTCGATTTTGTAGTTTTAAACCATTTTTGCATATTATAGAGGCAGGTGTGAGTAAGGGAAAATTGATTATATTTAGTAATAGTGAGTTCCACTCATGGAGTACTGAATAGATAAGGTTCTGACCTCCTATCACATTAGATTATGACCTCCTATCATGTTAGATTAAAGCAACGATGCTGTTGTTACTATTCCTACTTAAGAGGGAGTCAGGTTTGATCCAGTTGAGGAAATCAAGAAAGACACTGAACCTCAACTCTAGATCGCTAGTCCGAACTAACCTTCTACAGGCCAAGAATTCGACTAATTGAATGGTTCTATCATTCTGACTCCAACTCTCTAATCTCATTATTTGCCTATTTGTCTTTCTTTATTTGGTGAGCTATTAATTTAAAAAAAGGGGGAGTGGTAGTTTTTTGATTTTGATGTGTGGTGATAATGGAACATGGACACTAATTGTTTGCAGGTGTATTACTTCATATTGATATTGTGTTGTTGCATATGTGTTTAATTTTTACGTGGCCTACATACTATGTAACATATCGGTTGGTTTCATGAAGTTAGGGGAGTTTTGTGTTATTTGAGAGAACTAATTAATAGGGAGTAGTTCATGTACTTTAATTTACAAACACACCACACACACTCACAAAAGTCACATTAAAAGTCCAAATGATATTTTTGAAATTAAGTTAAGCCAAAGAGGGATATTTTAAGTAAAATATATTTTTTTATTTTTATTTTTACTTATTTATTGGTTTGTTTAAATTATAATGAATTTTAAATGTCAAAACATATGCCAAAAATATGTTCAATTGATGCAATCCAAAAGGGTAAGTGAGTTAGTCGGATTGACTGGGTGCTACAAGTTAACAGATCTTGACTGCTGTTTTTAGGGTTCCAAACCCTAAAAGAGGTGTAATATTTACCTACCTTATAACAGCATATACATGAACATATAATTACCATTTTGGATATGTTTGATGGGTCAAATAATTAAAAGAAGAAAATATTGTTTTAACAAATCAAAATTTTATTTAATTTAATTATGCACCATATCAAATATATTTTATACATATACAAAATATATGTTAATCATATTGGAGTAGTTTGATTGGTTAAATAATTAAAATAAGGAAATATTGTTTTAACAAATTAAAATTTTCATTAATTTAATTATTGACTATATCAAACATATTTTATATTATTCTTCCCTTTCAAAATTTTCATATTTTAGGTAAGACATGTTCGTGTCTTGGGGGAGTCTCTACATAAGTAGAGAAAATTATTAAGGAACGTTGGATACTTTGAGAAAAATCTGTATATATCCGGCGAACCTGCAACGGCAAGTTCTAAAGTCTTTTTGACCATCTCCAGTGAGTTCAGACCGACTGATGCTCCAGTGAAGTATCTCAAAGCAAAATCCGTGTTCTTCAACCGTAATTGAAGAGAACATACCTGTGCATGAACAATATAATACTATTCAAAGATCAAACTACTTGAAATGAGTTAAGATTAGTGAATCTTAATCCAAGTAGTGGTTGCGGTCGAATACAATATTGAAGTGACGATAAAGTCAAGATCGGAGAGTTTGATTCTACTTCTCTAACAAGTCAAAATGAATAAGAAAACGAGAGAGTTGTTCTTTATTTACTTTTGATTGTTTTAGTTAATTTTGTGAAATTACTAAATCGAAACTATTGTACTTCTGAATCTTTGATAATTGATTATTTTACCTGTGTCATGTGGCCCGTTGATGTTTCTTTTAGGGGCTTACTATGTTATATTTGATGTTCATCTTTATTTAATTTCACAATATATTATATCTAGTAAAACACAAATTTGTTAAGTTGTCTCAATCAGAACTATGTGTAAAATTGGTTGTAAGAAGTTCTGAGTGACTGACGTATTCTAGCTGGAAACGAATAATTGAGACAATTTGTTTAATTAACTAGGTTTTAATTTTTACATTTTCTCTAGCGATTTGTGGCGATTATCTTTTCCTAAACTCGAGTCCATGATTTTGCCCCATTTTTTAGTAGCAACCGTATCTTTCAATCTTTTTTATTCAATTAACCAGTAATTAGCTCAACTTTAGTAAGTTTTTAGCCAAATTTGCATTTATCTTCTGCTTTTCCAATTTTAATCTCTTTAATCAGGATTATAGTTGTCACGCGTATTCTTTATTCGTCATTAGCATATGAAACTACGGTTTGGCTACTCAAAGGAAATGTGGGAATATTAAAGGAACTTTAATGTCAAAGAAAAAGAAAAATGTTCCCAAGGAGCCCTATGAATATAGATGTTTGGGTTTTTATAATTATTTGGTCATTTTATGAATTTTCTCCACAAACATGTAATTGATTTTTGTATATATTATATGGTGGCTACATAATGTATGCACGTAATTGTTTTTTTCTGGCTACCAATTTCAAATGTATAAAGTTTTGCCTTAATCGTGAACTTCATTGAGGCAAGGAATTCAATGAGTTTTACTCGATTTGTCTATTATTTTAAAAATAAGTCATTTGAAATGGTTGATTTATGTTACTTCAATATGCAAAAGCACAAGTGTCATGGATTTAGAACTAGGCTAAAAAAATTTTAAGCCAAACTAATATATATAAAAACTTCACATTTTTTTTTTGGCATATAATTTTTTTTATACATAAAAAAAAAAAATGGAAATTTTCATATATATAAGAGATTAACTATGACATATTTCAAAAGTAAGAAACAAGGTTTAAAACTTAAAAAATCAAATATTATTCAATTATATTTATGAATAATTAATTAAAGATATATTTTATTATGTAAATATATTAAGGACACATTTTTATACAATTTGGTCACAAACTCTTGAATTAATTGGTCACAAAAATTTTTTATAGGTCACTAATTAATTTAAGGTCACAAATCAAATTTTTTATACGTCACAATTTATTAATCGGTCAAAAATAATTTTTTTTATAAGTTACGATTTATTTATCGATCATAAATCACAAATTTTATAAATTAGAATTCAAGTTTTTAGATCACATATTATTTATTGGTCACAATTTATCAGTCATGTTATTTTTTAGTCACAAGAAATCCAAAGAATTGGTCACAATCTCAAATAATGGTCACAAACCCTCTTAATCCCACTACCTACCCCACCTAACCCCAATCCACCATGGTTCTGACCACCTCCAACAACTACCATTTTCAATTTCAAAATTACCATCACCACCAAAACCACCGACAAGATCCAAGAAAACCCCCGCCACCACTATCTAAAAAACAGCACGAAATCAAGTCCACAACAATTCATCTTAGCAACTACCATTGACACTGTGACAACCACTACCGCGACCACAACCAGCAACCACCACTGACACCGACACCACCACCGTGACCACCAACAACAAACACAATTCTTGATCTGTTTGGTGTGATGTTGATGGTTAAGGTGAAAATGGTCAATTTGTGGTGATGAAGGCGACATCAACTATAAGTTTGGGGATTTTTTTTGGTAGGTGTGGTGGTTGAATGTGGTGTAGCAAGGTGGTGCCAGTGGTGTTGTGGTGCTGGCGAGGTGGTGCCAGCAGTTGTGGTGGTGGCGGCGGCTGACGACTAGAGAGAAGAGAGAAGGTGGGATAGAGAGAGAAGAGAGAAAATGGAGA
The DNA here is from genome assembly GCA_903798345.1 of Fraxinus anomala. Classification (NCBI taxonomy): domain Eukaryota; kingdom Viridiplantae; phylum Streptophyta; class Magnoliopsida; order Lamiales; family Oleaceae; genus Fraxinus; species Fraxinus anomala. Next base: position 3,694 of record CAIGRN010077512.1, read on the forward strand.
GGATGAAAATGATTAAGGTTTTGGTGTGTGTGGTTGGATATGATGAATATGTATATTTAATATTGTAATATAATTATTAATATTTCAAATATCATCTAATTTTTGAAATAAAAACTTATAAATCTTAATTTTGCAATGGAAAGTTTAAAATTCTAGTGGACTGTAATTTCCACTAAAAAAATTTAGAGCTTGTTTGTCTCCCATTATTGGGAGAAGAATGAAGTTTTGAATAGTATTTTTTGGAGAATGTGTTGTTGAAATTTAAAGTAACTTTATTGGTTTGTGTGTAGAATATTTTATTTGGTGAATGTGTGATAGAGAATCTTACTGTAGCAAATAGAGTTTTAGATTAATGNTTTTGAAATAAAAACTTATAAATCTTAATTTTGCAATGGAAAGTTTAAAATTCTAGTGGGCTGTAATTTCCACTAAAAAAATTTAGAGCTTGTTTGTCTCCCACTATTGGGAGAAGAATGAAGTTTTGAATAGTATTTTTTGGAGAATGTGTGGTTGAAATTTAAAGTAATTTTATTGGTTTGTGTATAGAATATTTTATTGGGTGAATGTGTGGTAGAAAATCTTACTATAGCAAACAGAGTTTTAGATTGATGGTAGACAGACAGGGGCTTAATGGACTGAGCCCATTCCAATCTTACCTTGTATCCGCCAACTAGTGTTGAAGAACTCTTGTCAAGTTAGAATTTGATGTAGCTTTGATATAATTTTGCTAAACAGATGGATTTTTCTTCTTTCTTCTATATTATATCTGCTTCTCATGGAATAAACTTTATACATAATGTATCATCAGTGGGTAAGGATGGCCACTGTTTGATAATCCTTCTTTGCCGAATAAATGGTCCGGTCCAGCAAAAATTAAATCAAGGTAGTAATACCTAGAAACATGTTCAAATTTGATAACTTCCACTGCTTTGAATGTGCTATATTAAGTGTTTGATATTAATTAATTTATTTTGATGTTTCTTGTTTGGAGAAAATAAAAATGTAAAGAGGTTATATTAAGTGCTTGATATTAGTTTATTAATGTTGTTTTATAGGCCTCGTGAGGTGGAGTTAAAGATGGTGAAAGTGGAGAAAACAAATGACTTGAAATCAAAAGAAGAGAAAAGAGGAGCAAAATAGCAAAATAGTCAATTTTCTACATCAAACGAAGAGAAAATGAGAACATGGACCGAGAAGGTGGCACCTATGTGCCACAACATAGCCCACAGAGACAAAATTGTGGCTTTGTGGCATCATTGAAGAAGCAAAACAGAAGTGTAGCGCCTCGGCTCCACCGAAGATAAAGTTATACAAAGTTGTGGCGCCGTGGTGCCACCAGGAAAATTGAAGCGGCATCACCTAAAGACCAATTAGGGTGCATTTTTGCCCATTTTAAAGTCCATAAAAACTCTAAATTAGGAGAAACCGTGAGAAGAAGTATAAATACAACTTTTGGCACTTTTGAAGGGTTCTAGACATTGAACACATTTTGGAGAATTAGAGAGCAAAATCAAACGAGAAAAACATGAAATCAAGGATTAGGAATCAAGATTTGAAACAGAAAGAGAAGCTTGGTGCAAGATTCATCCTCATTTCTACATCTCAATTCAAAACCCGGTAATGTAGTCAATGCCAATCTTTTGTTTTTATTCCATTATTACGAGTAGCTAAGTTTGTAGTAGAGCAAACAATGTAATCGAATTGAGACTCTTTATTTATTTTATTCAAGATTCAAGTGCTTTTATCATATATGTGTTGATTTTATTTATGTATTTAATGTTTTGAATTATTTGCTCACTAATTCAATGATTTTGTGAAGATTTTGTGAATCTTTTATGAATCGATATGTGAGTTTTAGATTTAGACCACATAGTAAAATTCGGTGATTTAGTATAACATGAAAGATACCCATACTAACTATTGCAATCATTACATGAATTTTTAGAACTAGTATTTCATTTAACTAAGATTGAATTAGTTAAATAGACTCAATAAGAACTCAAGATGGATAAAATAAATACACTAGAAAAATTCTATCGAACACTATATTAGGTTATGAATTTTGAATTAAGACTTAAAGGTGATCAATAGATGAAATTATTAGACCCTAATATCTATTCAATATTTGAATTCTAAATCGATCTTTGTTTGCATCCCACTATTTTCAAGAAGTTAGATTAAAAATCACAACAAATAACATTTGTTTGTTTTTTTCGTTAAATAATGGTTAGAAATATTATTAAGTATTAAAGTATAGTTCTCGTGGGAACAATAATCTTGACTCAAAGGTCCACTATATTACTTGTTACGATATCGTATACTTGCGATACTAAAAACGCAACAAGTTTTTGACGCCATTGCCCAGGATTATTTACATTTAGTTTTATTTTATTTTTTATTAGTATTTGATTATTTTATTTTTTTCACTACAGAAAAAAGGTGTTCCGTTCCCAAAGTGACAATCTACAACTGTTTGATCTAGAAATAGAATGTACCTTCAAATGCAGGCTCAAAGAACACCAACAAAAACAAAAACATATGGCTAATGATCAAAATATTCAAATTCCTATATAACCAATTAAACAAGTTGTCGTGAGAGTGGTGGTACAACAAAATCAGTAAAATGAGTGAGTGGAGATAAATGAAAGAGATTTGCTAGTCTCAATGTTCTTGACGCTTATAACAGCACCCGCGTGCTCCGGTATTGTATATCTAGATATCAGGGTGAAAATCAGTTCAACAATGCATGAGTTTGTTTGAGTTAATTGACACTACACGTTCAATATTTTTATCAGAAAGAGTGGTACCACAGAAGGCAGTTGGAATTTATGAATTAGAAAACACAACATCTACCAATGCACAAATATTTGCTTTAACAAAACAAATGGAGTTACTGGTGAAATCACAAACAAAGAGAGCACATGCAGTGATAGCCAATCCATTATGTGAAAATTGTGGAGCCAATTGATAAGTATATTTTATACACTTATTCGGGGCTTAAAATATCAATATTTGGCAATTTTTTGATAAAATATATCCTAAATTATTTTATATTATATTATATAGGTTAAACTCGGTGGTTGAACAAAGAATTGGAAGAAACAAAAGAAAAATCAAAGAAAAATGACAAAATTCAAAGTTTGAGTACCAAATTGAAAATATTCAATAGTTAATTCGTACCCTAAGACGATACTTTAAAGATTGCTAGGAGACAATTGGATGTAATTGAAACTCAAAAATGAATGGATTATTATCAAAATCAATTTTCTGAATGGATTATTATCAAAATCAATTTTCTGAATGGATTATTATCAAAATCAATTTTCAATTGCGAAAGTTATATTCTACATTTTCATCCAAATATTGAGGCCCCATTTTTTGGCATAGTAAATGTCCAAATTGGAAAAATTATATCTCTATAAAAGTTGTAACCCTTTGAATTTTCTTTCCAAGAAACTTTTAATTGTCTCAATCGGATATGAGAAGAGAAAGTAATGGCCAAAATACAAATTATTGTGTAGAGACAAAAAAATTCGCGCGCGAAGACAACTTTCCTTATTCGATTAGAACTCTTTTGAAAATCAATTTGGACGTGATTTTCAACCAATTTTCTACTCTTACAAATACCTAACAGGAAAATGCATATGGAGGACCTCTCATATACATATTATACTCCAATATTCATCAATTATTATCATCAAATGAGGAAAATTCATAATTTTTGTGAGAGAATTGAAAGGGATTTGCAAGAATTCAATCAAGTGAAGATTCAAACCTGATTTTTGGGCAAAAAAGAGAAGGCACAAGTAGAGTTATCAAGAAACCATTGAAGAGATTCAAAATTTCAAGATTCATCTTCATTTTTTCAATTTATCAAATATCCGGATTATGTCTTTTCACTTAAATATGATTTCTTATAATTTTGATATGTTAGGATAATTTTATATATTATCAGGATGAGATGAACTCTTATTATGATATTTTTAGATTTTAATTAATTATTTTAACTTTAATTTAATTTGACTTGTGGATGTTTATTATAATTTTTATCGTTCTTTTCAATTGCTTGATCACCAATTGAATTGTTAGTGAATTTTATTGTAATCGAATGAGACAATATGATTTAAGTACATTATAATAAACATTGTAAGGTTTGATAGAAAATATAGATATACTTCTGTGCTTTATATGGTTTCAATAGGTGTTCTAGTACTTATTAATGCATTTATAATATTTGCATCTTTCATCGAGAGATAGAAGGGTCACATGAGGGGAATAAATTTGATCGCTATCGAGCGAGGCTTTCAATTAAACATCTCTATACTTTATATGGTTTCAATAAGTGTTCAAGTACTTATTAATGCATTTATCATATTTGCATATTTCATCGAGAGATAGAAGGGTCACATCATATGAATAAATTTGATCTATATCCAGAGAGAATTTCAATTAAATTAGGAATATTAACTAACATGAATGATTTCAAATTGTCATTTTAATTGTTGCACTAAAAAGAGAATAATAAGGGGAATTCGATATCTTAACAATGTTTCTCACATATTTGAAAAATACATCTACTTAATTTCATTAGTTTAATTGATAATTTAGGTAATAGTATAAAAAAAATTACAAAATTTGTTTGCTATTCGATTAAAGTTGCAATTAATTTTAACCCGGTCAAACACATAGTTCTCATGGGTTCGACACTCTATTCATCATTATATTAATTAACCACGATCCCATGCTCTTGCGGGTTTTCAAAGGATCGCCAAGCATCCAATAGAAAATTGCTTGTCTATGAATTTTCCCGAAGAACAAGTAAACCTCATTCAAAATGGTTCCCGCAATTTCAACCCATATGGATAAACATAAAACTCAGGATGGAGACATCACCCAAGCTTCAGATGGTCTGATAATCAGCAGGGAAATAGTTTAAAGTTCAAATAATGCCCAACAAGAGAAAAAACCAAGTTTAGAAGAGATGTTCAATCAATACATGCAAAAGACAGATACGGCGTTCCAACAAATTGATACAAACTTTAAAATTAGCAAGCATCTATCAAGAAGTTGGAGACACAAATTGTACTGATAACTTAACAGCTTACAGAACATCCATAAGTACATTTTCGACAATAGAATGATCAATCCGAAAGTGCTAGTACAAACGATTACAACTAGAAGTGGAGTACAACAGCTAGAGATATGTGTTAAGAGGCCAAACAGAAAAGAAAGTGAAACAAGTTGAAGAAGCTAACAAGGAAGAAAAATCTTGACCAATCACTGTGGATGAGGAAGAGAGAAATGAAGCACCACCAGTGGGAGCACCAAGTCCAATCAAGGTTTATGTGTAACTAATTCCTTTCCCTCAACTGTTACCGAAAAAAAGTTGGACAAGCAAAGTTTGTGGAGGTTTTCAAAAAAATTGCACATAAATATCCTCTTTGAAGCTAAAATATCACAAATACCCAACTATGCCAAATTTTTGAAAGAAAATCTTTTCAACAAAGAAAGCTAGAAAAATATGAGACAGTCTGAACGAAGAAGATAGTGCAATTCTCTTGAAGAAGATACCTCCTAAACTAAAGACTCAGGGAGTCTTACTATACCTTATACATTGGTTCTAATTATTTTGATCATTCCTTATGTGATTTAGGTGTCTGTGTTAATCTAATGCCAGTCTCTATTTACATGATCTCTTGGATTGGGAGAAGTAAAACCAACAACAATATCATTGCAACTAGTTGACAGGTCCATTAAAAGACAAAGGGAATCATTGAACGTGTGCTAGCCAAGGTCGATAAATTATCTTTCAGGCGGATTTCATTGTCATGGACATGGAAGAGGATTCAAATATTCCTCTAATCTTGGGAAGACCTTTCTTGGCTACTGGAAGAGCACTTATTGATATATATGATGAAAATATAATTCGTCGAATGGACAATGAGCATTTTATATTCAATGTGTTCAGGCGATAATCACACATTGACTTCAGATACTTGTTGCCAAATAGATGGTCTTGAGGAGCTTGTAGCTGATATATTTGATGTAGAACATCCAACAATCCTATGTGAAGCATATATTACACAATTAGAATCAGAGAATGCAGAAAGAAAAGAATATGACGTACAGTTAGCTAAACAACATATGAGGATGAGACATAGATAATATGAGTCTCTTATTACCAATCCATCACCATCGGTACCCTCAGTAGAGAAGGCCCCAATTCTTGAGTTAAAGTCTTTACTATCACATCTACGCTATGCTTATTTAGGAGAATCTGTTTCACTTCCAGTAATCATCGCTAATGATATGACATAGGAGGATGAGAGAAAGTTATTGAAGGTATTAAAGAGGCACAAAATTGAAATTGGATAGATGATAGCTAATATTAGAGGAATTAATCATATTCTTTACATGCACAAAATCTTAATAGATGATGAATCAAAGCCATCAGTGGAAGGTTAGAGTAGATTAAATCCAATTTTAAATGAAGTAGTGAGAAACGAAGTGCTAAAATCACTAGATGTAGGGATTATCTATCATATCTCAGATAGTTCTTAGGTGAGAACATTACATGTAGTGCCTAAGAAGGGTAGAATTACAGTGAAGAAGAACGAAAACAATGAGCTGATTCTAGCACTGTTTGTAACTAGGTGGAGAGTGTGTATAAATTACAGGAAGCTGAATAATGCTACAAGAAAATATCATTTTCCATTGTCTTTCATTGATCGGATGCTGGAAAGGTTAGTCGGTCACTCACATTATTGCTTTCTGGACGAATATTTAGAGTACAATCAAATAACCAGTAATTGAGAAGATCAGGAGAAAACAACATTCACATGTCCATGTTAGCTACAAATTGTAAACTGTAAGTACGCAAGTAGCGTTTAAGTAATAAAGTGGACTTTTTGAGTCCGAGTTATCGATCACTCGAGGAATGTTTACTTTAGACTCACAACTTTAATCAATTTAATTTTAACAATAAAACAAACACACAATAAGAATTAAATTTTGAAGATAAGTAAAATGAACTAAAAATCTACAAAATAAAAGAACATAAAATTAACTTGGAAATTTTGAAGGAAAACGTTGTTGGAATTTATAGTTTTGCTTAACCGTCATCTAATTAATTTCTCAATAAACCAATTAATAAATTACTCGTTACGATGTTAGACCCGATTTTTCAATTTTAATTAATTACTTATCTCGAACGAAATTAATCCTAGTTTATTGGTTTAACCTACTATATATCTATTTCAATTCAATTCAAACCAAACAAACACACTAAATATTTGTGAAAATAGTTCAATGGTCACTTAGGGTTAGAGGTATATATCTCTATCTCCTACACAAACCTAGGGTTTCTGTTATTTGGTCTAAATGTACAATCTTCTCTCGAACGAT
>CAIGRN010077514.1:2242-32215 GCA_903798345.1 Fraxinus anomala
GAAGATTGGCCCAGCCGGCCAGCACAAAAAAAATTTTCTGGCCCAAAAAAAAATTTTCTGACCCAAAAAAAAAATTATCCTGTTGAATTTTACATTTACGTTGATTTTGGGGGCCCAATGTTGGGAGTTCGCCTCGGGCCCCGAAAATCACAGAACCGGCCCTGCATGTACGTTGATGATCTTATCTACTTTAGCTTAAATAAAAGCATGATGGAAGAATTCAAATGAAGATGATGAAAGAATTTTTCTCTCGAGTAGCACATCAATGATCTCTTGAAGAAATGCAACATCCATAAATGCAAGCCAATCTCTACTCTGATGGCCTTGAGTGAAAAATGGTAGTCAATGACAGTGCAAAAAAAAAAAGTGGATGCCACACTCTTTAGAAAATTTATCGATTCAATAATCTATCTCAACACAAGGCCAGACATCATATTCAGTCAGTCTATTATCCAGGTACATAAAAATGTACCAAGTAAAACTCATTTTGCTATGTACCAAGTAAAACTCATTTTGCAGTAGCAAAATGAATCTTGAGCAGAAGAGAATTTTCAAATACATTTTTGCCTTGGAATTCGATCCAATGTGATCTCATGGAGTTCAAAGAAGTAAAAGTCCATAGCCTTATCATAAGCAGATGCAGAATACCTTGCTGCGACACTTTCTGTTTGTGAAGCTATGTCTCGGAAAACCTCTGAAAGATTTGAAGTTCGAGCAGCAAGAGCCAACAACAATTTTTTGTGACAAAATGTCTGCAATTCCAATGACAAAAAGGAATCCCGTCTTTCATTCTCAATCCAAGCTTTTGAACTCCGACATCATTTGGTTATGAAAAAAGGGACCAAATTTCTAATTAACAATCAAATGAAAATAATTAAGATTAGAGATTTTCCAAATGAAAAACGAAAATAATTATGATCTATAGGCATAGCCAGACCACATAACTTCCATATCCACTTGAGAAGCCTTGAGGCGATATTCACGACATCAAGTATTCATTGACATCATGCTTTTTAAAAATATTTAGTCATCATTGTATAATCACGATGAAATACTATGAGCCCTGATCCATTAAAATTTTAATGCATTTTTTTCTTTCTTTTTCAATCACATGTTTTTCAATAAAATAATATTACATGCATATCTAAAAATTTTCTTTTTTTTTTTTTAACCACAATTAATTTTAATGGAGCCTAAACAAAGGCTACAAGTGATGTCAATATATTACATGTCATCTAAGTGTTAAGTTGTCGTTGTATACTTGTGATAAAAAATAACGTATAGTTGATGTCAATTATAAAAACATTCATTGCAGTTATTAGATTACAATAATGGTTAAGCAAATAGCTTTCATCGTGTACATTTAAAATAATATCATCTTTTCTTAACAAACACGTTCGTGTTTGCTTTCTTAATATTACAATTAAAGTTAAATTGAGTGTCCCAATTGAACTTTATGTTTTATTAAAGTTGGGAGACCTGCTTTAACTTTTCTGTTACAAATTGTTAGGTTTAATTTATATGCAAAATGGTGCTAAAAACACATGAAGACAAGGTGTATTGAAAGACTTGGGACATATTATATATACCGAAAGAGAGAGATGATTGTTCAATGATTGGGAGAGAAACAAGAACTCTGTGCTTGTCTTGTTGTGTGACAATTTCTAGAGAGAGAGAGATGCATGTTCAAATTTCCTGCCTTTATATGTATAGTATTTTTATATTTTTAAATTATACTTAAAAATAAATAATTAATTGAATAAGCTACCTTGAGATATTTTAATCCTCATCCTGCCTCCCAAATTTTTTCAATTAGATGAGAATGATAATGGTTGTCCAACTTGTCGTGTCCTGTCTCATTGGTATTTCTAACGAGCTCTTGTCAGCTCGAGCGAACAAAAGTCTCTTCCTCTCACTTCGAGAGAGAATACATTGTAACAATGCAGAGCATTGTTCGTTTGAGCAAGCAAGTTGCTCACATTGAACCTCATTCACAATTCATTGTAACATGCACATATTGAATAAAAAGCACAAGAGTCAGTATAGATAAATAATTAGTCCTAGTCAGTATTTATCGGCGATAAAATGACACAGTCATCAAAGTCGTAGTTTCTAATAGAAATATATTTCATGTGTATGCTTTTATCCATTACTAAACCACTAAAATCCTTCATATGAACATACCAAATGATTCTTCAAAATAAGCAAGAAATTTTGGAAAAGTTAAGAGTTCTAACATCAAGTTGTAAAGAGCTATGTCGATTGAAACTAACAATTAGAAATAAAAACAACATTTCTTGATGTAGTCAAACGAAGTGTATACTCAATATTTGTTGACGTTTCTTGTTCAAAAATTGATGTTTTATAACTCTTTTATAACTGGTTAATTAACTAAAATTTATAATTCAGATTTTACAAATTATAAATTTTGAATTAAACCTTATTTCTGCACTTCATGGTTATGACATCTTCCTCGGCTACAAGAAGGTGATTCTTGCTCGAAAGAAGTATAATTATTAATATCTCAATTGGATTGTACTTTATGCATACATATAAATATATACTTTTTAAAATAAGAAAGAAAAAAAAAAACTTAATCAGAACATGTGAGATTTAGCGCACATTTGGCCCTATCATTCAACGTTATATGAGAGGAGTAGTAATTTTTTGAAAAATATGTAGTTAAAAAAAAAAAAAAGAATTTTATTATATTTACGTATAATTTTATTTTATTGAAAGATGCGTTGTTGATAAAAGAGAATGAAAAATAAATTATAATTTATTGGGGAATAATAGGGGCCAATCATGGGCATATATTTCATCTAAAATTTTAAATTATTAATAGTTAAATTTTTTTTTTTATTTTTATCAATACAACCTTCACATGCAGACATAATTTACTCTTTTTGTTGCAGTATTAAATTTTCACACACTGACATGTATGAGTGAAGTTTTTTGTTTTTTTTTTCCCTCAAACTATCCAATGATGTTATGACATGTGTTGCTCTATTTTTAAATCCTGTCAATGACATTGTTTGTGTAGTAGAACTCTGCACCAACATGGGGTGTGGAGAATTGTATTCTGCTGGTGATCAAATCATGTCTTGTGATTATATATATGTTGATTTCTCTTTTCAATAAAATCAAAAAAATTATACCCAATTTGACAATGACCTCAATTATAAAACTAACCAAACTGCCCTTCTAATCCCTAAATCTGATATCTTATATTTCAAGATCTTGCATAGACAGTATCCCATGGATAGAACTAATTCTATCAGTTCAAAAGAAACTACTTTCTTACATACTATTACCAACCCTCAAAACAATGGTATGCACCTAGAAATGCAAGGTACCGAACAGCCTCAAGATAGCAACATAACTGGAATCCGATCACTAGATTCTGATAAGAATTTTGATGGGATGTAGGCATCAAGGTTGCATAGAGAGTGTGCCACAGCCGAAAAAGGACTCTAGTAAGATCCATCACCTTTCATGGATGTTGAATGAGCTTGCACCTCCATATGGAGATTTTGACGAGAAATTATTTTTTTATTTCTTGCAAGCACTATTCTGTAAGGTGATGGATGCAAAAAATGTTACACCCCACTTTAAACTAGTCAAAAGTCAATATTATCTATTCAAAGTCAAATGTCAAACTATCAAAGTCAAATAGGGACTTAAATCGAATAAATTATTTTATTGGGATTTATTTTGCAATTGACAATACTTGAGGGTTTAAGATAGATAAAATAGAAATTTGGGAATTTACTTTTCTATTATTGAAAGTTAAGAATTTAATGATATATAATATAAATGTTAAAGAACTTAGTTGCAATTTTGGGAGTTAGTGGACCACAAGTGTCACACTTATAACCCATTTTCTTCATATTTATTTACATCAAAGCAGAGGTTGGAAACAGAAAGCTGGGTACCGAAACAGAGAAAAAAACGGTGGAAAAAGAGGAAGAAAAAAGGAAGAAAGGAAAAGGAAGATGAAAGAAGAAATTAGATGCGTAAGTACTTAAAGCTTGAGTTCAATTTCTTCATTTCTTCATGAGGTAAAGAAGTAAATTTTTTTTTGGAATTGTCGTGTTAAATTTTCTAGGGTTCTAAGTGGTTGGTTTGATTTTCAGATTAAAGGAAAAGAGTACAATTTCTAGGTCAAGCTTCTTGATTGGTTACTTTCCAATTGTAATAAGGTAATTGATATCATTTTTAGCAAACCCTAGAATTTATAATTGGGTTCTTAAGTAAGAGTTACTTTCCAATTGTATCAAGGTAAATGATATCATTTTTAGCAAACCCTAGAATTTATAATTGGGCTCTTAAGTAAGAGTACTTGGTGAAAATGATTATGTTGATAGAATTACTCACATGAAAGTATGAATTTATGAAACAAGATGAAAATTAAATTGGTTGAGTTTTTGGTGCTAATTTTCACTAGAGTGGAAGGTGTAATTACTTTGTGATTGGGATGAAGGTAAATTTGGATAAAGCAAATATCGGTGAAAGGACTGGAAAATGGAATTTACTCCAATTGATTAAAAGAAATTTGGAGGAATTTATTCAAGTATCCAGAAATTTAGTTTGAGTACATCATTAGATGTTAAAGGTTTCTTGATTTGGTAGGGATTAAATTAGTTATTTTGTATCATATTTCCAGTGGTGATGAAAAGATTGAAAAAAAAAAACTTATTGACCTTCATAGCCTGTAACTTGTCGTAACTTGTCTTGAGTGAGTGAAAAAAACTTATTTTTTTAGAAATTGGTATTTTTATAGTAGATCAGAAAGTTACTTATTTTATATAGTTGGTTTGACAACATGATTTTCGGGATAAAATAGATTTTATAATTGGTTCTTTTACAAGTTAAATTCAGTTCATATATATCATTTCATTGACATGTTATATTTGTATTACATGTTTCAACATATCTAAAGTTATTTTTAAAGCCATCAAAAAGTTATTCAAGTGATTTTACCTGCTCTGTACTGATGTGAATGTGTTTTCACAGTGTATAATCAGTTATGGTGATTTTACTAGCTCGCACTATTGTGAATGTGTTTTCGTAGTGTATGACCAGATTATAACATTTGGGTAGCTCTGTTCGCATATGGCCACAATTATGGAATTTCAGAATTGAATAGTTTTGTTGTGTACATCGATGTTAATTGATATATGAGTATTGTTATTCTGAATATGTTTTTGGTGTGATTTTTCAGCATCATACAGCTTATCGGATCGCAAACTACAGAATCTAGTTTATTTTTTCAGTTAAAAAATATAGTACTATGAAATGATATTTTTATTTATAGTATGAATGTCAGATTTATTATATCTGTTATAACTTACAATTATTCGGAATGAAGAGTAATGAATTTTATGATTCCATTATGATTTAGTTTTAAAAGTATTACCAGATTTTCTTAAAGTTGTAATATTACAAGAGTTTTCGAAAAGTTTGCATAAATGGAAAAAAGTATACTTATTTGCGAATTATCCACTAAATGAGTTACAAGCTCATATATTTTGTCACCATTTTTTCTTATTAGATAGTAGCCGAGTTGAGCAGCGTTAGAGTTTGTTGATCCCCCCAAGTTGAGTCACACATTGTCATTAATTGTATGATTTGCTTTGTCAGTTTATATTTCTTTTGGGGTACATATATTTTTTGTCAGAAAAGTTGATTTGTAAATTATGTATCCATATAATGGATTCCCTGCATATTTGGTACCTTTAGTGCATTATGAGACTTTTGTTTGTAAAGCATAGTAAATGTCGATTTGCCATATTTTATTTTGAATAGTTTGTGTTTTGAGGAGCTGGTATACCTTATTTTAAATTATATGTATACGTTTGAGGAAATTGACTATTGTTTAGGTGGTTTTAGTTCATATTACAAAGGAAATTTTGTCAATTTTATTTCATAAAAATATGTCATAGTTAAAGCAGGTCAAAATTGTCCTGGTGGTGGATTCGACACTTAGCTGATATCTATCATCGGCACACGTTATGTGTTAGGTCCATTGGGATGATTCAGGATGAGTTGTGTCAAAAGATGTTACAAAACCGTAATTTCAATAGCAGAGAAGAGCCATTCTTTTGATTCTATCAGGAAATTGATACTCAAGTTTCAATAAGTGAGGCCTTGGACAACTTTTGGTCATGTTGCATCAAATGAGATTATATTGGAAGCCTTAGAAGTTGAGAACAAACTTTATATAGTTGATATCAGCAACACTTTTGCCAACTTTGTTGGAAGCCTTGGCTACGTGAAATGACGAACCACAGAGTTAATGAAGGATAGCCTAGGCATTCAAGTAGATGAAGCTATTGCAATTAATTGCATTGGAGCATTGAAAAGAGTTGATGTGGAAGAAAGAAGGGCTTTTATTCAGATGATCCAAACTCTTAGGCCTAAAGTTGTGAATGTTGTGGAAGAAGAGGCTGATTTTTCAAGCTCTAGAAATGATTTTGTCAAATTCTTTGAAGAATGCCTCGGATTCTACATAATCTATTTTGATTGCTAGAGGAAAGCTTTGCACCTACAAGTAATGAGAGATTGGTGTTGGAGAGAGTGTTCAAGAAACATAGTTAGCGTATTGGCTTGTAATGATGAAATTTATCATGAGAGAGAGAGAGAGAGAGAGAGAGAGAGGAAATTAGTAAGGGCAATTTATGCGCTTATTCAGACTTCTATTCTTAATTATTTACTTATAATTGAGCGATTATCAACTTAAATTTGTGTAAATTATCTCAATTGTAGGAAGATCCCAATTTGGATACAATTTATATGAAAATAGGCTATTTGTAGCTTAATTGGAGTTGATTTGGAACAATCGAAGATTACTCGAATTGCAAGAGATTAGTTGAAAGGATTAATGAAGCATTTGGTAAATATTCATAACGTCAGGAGTTAAATTCAACAATTGAAAAGTTGAAGAATTTGGTAAAATTCATAAGTTCAGGAGTTAAATTTGACATTTGAAAAGTTTGGGTCTAAATTGCATACTCCGTAACTTGTCTCAGCTCAACTATTATTGCTTTGGAATGGAGAGGACTTAATTACAAATGTTACAAGATGAAGGAAAAAAAATCAAGGAGTTCAATTGAGAAAATGAATTTGTTTCCTTATATTTCCACTTTGAACTTTTTGGTGGAAATCAATTTGAACAAGGACTTTGCCTAATCCGTTCTATAAATATACAACATAATCCAACAATTAAAGAGAGATTGGGGAGTTTCATTAGACATATATATTCTAGTCGAGATTTGGGGGATTCATTGTACATATATTGTTCAAGCAAAAAGGAGAAATCATTCAAAAAGTTAGGGTTTCAAGAAGTTAAGGTTTCAAGATTTCACAACAAGAAGGCGGAATCTTTGTTGCAGGATCTTCATCTTTTTCTCGTTTTTCCTTAAATCCCAATGATGTACTTTAATTTCTTCTTTTATTTTTATTCTTTCGTGATGTGTAATTAATTATTTAGTTAGGATGAATGTTTGTAACTTTGTTTTGAACTTTAATTTTAATTAAAATAATGTAGTTAGGATGAATGATTGTAACCTATCTTAAATAGACAGCCGCACGAACCAACTTAACGTCCACATCGACAGATTTTCCTTCGATTTTTCCTTATTGAATTTTTGAAAATGTAGGTTTTTGAAGGGTGTTTTTCACTTTATTTTTCAAGATAGCTGATATTTTAAGAAGTTTGAATAACAAATTGAAAACTTACCTTATGTAAGAATAATTCTTATACAAGTATTTTTATAAAATAATTTTTCATGCATAAAAAATTGTTCGTTGAGTTTTTAATAATTTAATTCTAAAGATTGAAGTATTGTACATTTATACATGAATACAAACATCTAATCATATGAATACTATTGCAATTTTTTGTCTCGAATTTGAATGTTTGACTTCTATCTTCCTTTTTATTGAACGTCAAATGCGAGTTTCGATAGTAACTTTTTTTGTCCTCAGTCGATCAATTTCGCAACAATAGCTTTGAAAATTTAAATTTAATTGCTAGAAATAAAATTAACTTATTTGTTATGATCAAAATATTAAGAATGAAGTTAACCATAGGTTAACAGTAATACTAATTAAATAACACCACAAGCTTTAAAGGAAAAGTGCATTTGGTGAAATGTGACTTTGGTCAAAATTGAACCATATTCATCAACTATCTGTCAAATTAACGCCATCTAAATTTGGGTTGTAACCTTTGTGGGGGCTAAATAGTATTACTTACAAGATAATGATGTGGACTGTATTAACTATTAGCAGACTTTATTTTCATTTTTTTTTTCTTCTCTCTCTTACATATCACGAGTCTGCACATCAATTTGTACACAATAATGTACATATAACATTACTATAATTTTTAGCTAGTGTTTGGCTTCCATTAAATTTTTTGAAAATTATTCTCTTTTTTAATTTTAACAACACATTCTCTAAATAAAATAATATTATACATAAAGATAAAAAAAATTATTATTTTTTAACCAAATATTCTCACATCAATCACTATTCCAAAATTTATAATTTTTTCAAAATGGCTATTCTTCATGAGGTAAGATGTGTTTTTTGTTATTTTACTACTACTTTCAATCACTATTTCAAAATTTATAATTTCTTAGTATAAGATGGATCACTTGCTTGTTCCCTTTTCTACTACTTTCCCCAGTTAATAAGTGCAGGGTTGATTGGTTGTTTCCTTTCATTTCGCTTGTTGTTTGCAGCATTTTGATTTAATGGAAATTCATATTTCGTTTGCACCCCCACCAAAAAAAAAAAAAAAAAAATCTTTCGTTAAGCATAAAAGTAAGTAAGTTTATGTTTGAGCCTCATTTTTTAAAAATTTATTTTTACTCAAATTCATTTTCAATCAAATATTCTCCTAATAAAATAAATTTTACACATAAATCCAAAATTTTTCTTACATTTTAACTATATATATATATATATATTTTTAAAATCACTATTATAAAATTTATTTTATCAAAAAAATGGGACTCAAACATACCATAAAAGCTTCTTTTAAGTAATTTATATTTTTAAATTTATTTGCATAAACTTATATTTAATTTTTTAACTTGTTCTTCAAAATGAAATATGTAATTTTTATGAACGATAAAATTGTTTTTTCTTGAATTTTTTCGTGGAACTTAAATGTTATCAAACGACTTGATTTATTATACAAAGTCAAAAAAAAATTTGGAGGCTAGGAATTGGATATCAAACACGTTCAAATTTAAAAAAGTAATGTAACTTTAAGTTTGATAGATTTTTGGGCTTAAATTGTACGATAAACCCACTTTTAATTTTTTCTAAACAACAATTTTTTGCTGACTTGACATAGTAAATAACATTGTTTGTTAACATATTTTCGATTAATCGCACCACGTAGGATTTAACATCAACATTTAAATCAAGTGACCATTAGTTTAATTTTTAGAAACTTGAATGATTATTACATAGTAAAATAACTTGAGTGACCATAACATAATAATTCAAAACTTCAAATTCAATGATCATTGTCGTAATTAACTCAAAATTATATTTTCACTTATGGCTAAAATAAGTAAATTACTTTTTTCAACTTTAATTAATATAAAAATGTTTTGGAAACGTAAATATTTATTAACAATTAAATTTGCTTGTTTCTCAATTTCGCTAAGATGCAAACTGCATAGGCTTAAGTGTATTACTCCATAAACATGAAGGGCAATACTGGAAAAAGAAAAATGTCCGAAGGGTTTTATAAGCTCTCAATTCTCAACAAATTAGGGTTTGTAAGCTGCTTAGCTTTCTTCATCAATTCAAACTGCTCCTCAAGTCATTCCCAAAATGGTACTACACCTTTCAATATCTTTGTATGTATATCTCATTTATATGCAGATCTGTGGTTTAGTTATATACGATGAAGGACTGCAATTCTTTTTGGCTATTTTTTATTTAGTTTCTTTCTTTATGAAATCAGGATTTCTTTCCGGGTTTTGGATTTTGAAATGTGGGCTAATTTTTTTAATTCGTGTACATAGATGTTTCTGAAGGTGTTTTGAGGCTATAATATCATCTGTGTGCTTGTTAATATAACGATTGAAAATAGGTGCTCATTGTGCTAAAGAAATGTTTGGGTGGAAGATATGTTCGTGAAAAGTTTATTTAGGCTGAAACAATGTCCTAGGAGTTGGCGTATGAAATGAATTGTTAATTCATCTGCGTTTTATAAAAGTGGATGGGCTGAGATTTATCATTCATAATTAAGAGATTTAAAGGGTATTAAATTGGGTCCTTATCAATTTGAAACCATTAACTATTTCTGGAATTATTTAGTAGAAGCCTATGTTTTATAGGATTTCGTAATGTAAGTTTTGTTTCTCGCTACTATTCTCTGTTTTTAGTTATCTCTGTCATAGTTGTGGCTGCTGTTTCTGCTCTGTTGCAGGAAATTGAGTATAAAATGTTGTGAAAAAATGTCCTATAAGTTGCTGTTACTCATTTTTTATATTTTGTCTTGTGGTCCTCAGCCGAAGCAGATTCATGAGATCAAGGACTTCCTTCTTACAGCTAGAAGGAAGGATGCACGTTCTGTGAAGATCAAGAGGAGCAAAGATGTGGTGAAGTTCAAAGTTCGTTGCTCGAAGTACCTCTACACCCTCTGTGTCTTTGATCCCGAGAAGGCTGACAAATTGAAGCAGTCACTTCCTCCAGGTTCTTGCTTCTGAACTAAACCTGTTCAAATTTGATGCTAAGTTAAAATGATATTATTATGGTACTTGAAATGGTATACAAAACCTGTTCATCGTGTACTCAAACATCCCTTTTGTGAATCAAACAGCCAGTACACTGGCTCTCAATGGCTAAAATGTGTGGGAGGCTGGTTCTTTGGTTCCAATGTTGGCTGTCCGTCTTTGGTTAGAATTATTGGTAGAGGGATTAGTTTAAATTTTAGTTTCCTCTAATAACTAAATTGACTGATCAAGGCAAACAGTAATTATTTGATGTTGCGTTTATTGATTTTTATAGAAAAAGGGAGGGTGTGAGTAGATTATCATTTCTTAATAGATGCGACTTTTGGATATCTTGTATCATTTCATTAAAATAAAAAATGCTAGAAATTGATTGAGACACCAAGTTTGAATGGCAGATGATGAAGATGTTATATTTCTAGTTATTTGTGTCACTAGTTTAACTTGCAAGTACCTTTCGAGTTCTAAAAGAATTTGATTAATATGTGAAGCGTAAATTAACTTCGTAATTGGCTAAAATTTGATGAATTGTGGTTTTTGACTGTTATTATTCCTTCAGATTTATATGCTGTGTGGGGTGATTCAAATGTTAAATCCATTGCATTTGCAGGTTTGAGTGTGCAAGACCTATGAGCCCAAGTTTGACGTCTTCAGAGAATAGCTTTGGAGAAATATTTTATTTGGCGATTTTTGAAATTAGTTGAAACTTGAAAGACTCTGTTATGAATCGGAACTTGAAAAACTTTGTTATGGATGGATTCTAGTTAAATTTTTCTCAATTGCTAGTATTTGTGCAAATTTGATTCTCTGTTAGATTGCTTTTGGTTTCACATTGCTTATTTTTCTCTGTGCTTGCCATCTATATTGAATTATTCGGTTTGGGTTCGTTTGGGTGCCTGGATGATCAGTAGTGTTATCTGAATAACAAGAACTCGTGTTCTTGTTGATTTTGCTTAATCCATGTTTGGTTTAAATAAAAATTAAATTTTTAGTAAATTTTAATAAAAGTTTGTATGCAACCAATAAAACATTATGAGATGCTGGACCAAGAGCTTGATGCCCAATTCGCGATCGAAGCAAAAAAGAAAGTAAACATGTTAAAATGTAAAATAGAATGAAGGACGATCTTTACCCTGGAATGAAGACTCGCATTTGACGAAAATTGTTGAGGTTATTGGGTTGATAGAGTGGGCTCTTCTAATGGCATTGAGGCGAAGAAAATAACTTTCTTTTGGGAGTTCAAACAAAATATTAACTGATTGGAGAATAGAAGAATTGGCAAGCTACTTGCGGCTCCTTGGGTTTGCTATATTTGGTATAGATATTATACTGTGGGAAACGAACTCCTTAATAGCCTAAAATTGTATTAGCTTAATCAATGTCCTAAGAATTAAAAATAGTGGGCATATGTTCTAGTTCGAAGAGAGAGAGAATGAACAACATTGAAAAAAGAAAGTTTTATCACAAGAGTACAAAAGGAGGTTATTCCTCATTCAAGGAATGCTTCCTCATAAGCAAAGCAGAACATGCGAAAATTTTATCTTTGGGGTTCCATCTAAGTCTAAAACAAAAATAATGAGACACCAATTTCATAGGGACTCATGCCGGATTTAACAAGTTTCGTTACTTAAATGGTCATTGAAGTTTTGAGTAATTGTGTCAATAGTCAAAAGTTTTTTTTTTTTTTTATGGTAATAGTCAACCAAATTTTTAAATGTTACACTAATGGTCACTCGGTCAAAAGCAATAATGTTAAGTTACACATTGTGCCATTAAATTCCAATTTGTCACCAAAGAGAGCTGTTGACCTCTTTTTTGTAATGGTTACGTGAATAATAGATATTGGGTCTACTAGCGTCTACGCAAACAAATTTCAACACGTTTTGACCGAAAATTCGGATGGAAAATGATTGTGTTTATAGACGTAAGAGATGCTTTATGACGCGAGACAAAAATGTTCAAACACCGACAATATAATCAAAGAAGATTGCATATAAACAAACAATCATAAACATCTCAACTAAAGTAAAAACTAACTAAACTCAAACAAATAAATATGGAATAAGCAAGAGAAAACCAAGTGTGGTTTCAAGTGTAAAGAGTTGCATTAGAAACAAAAATTATAAGGGTTGATTATTTATAGAGTTTTGATCAAAGTTGTAGTTGTTGGATAAGAACTAAATGGTCTCATCTTCCAGTCCGAAACCTCACATCATTCAGTCTACTTGCATTTAATACATTGACAAGCCTAGGCTAACAATCCTGACATTCATTATTATAAATGTTACATTAATCATTCCTAAAGATTACCGTAGATCCTCTGAAAGACAGCAAAGACTTCAGCCAAATGGAGCTTCGAATGGAGTGAGGGCTTCGGCCAAAAGGAGTTTCTGAACAAAGGACATCAGCTTCTTCTTTGACTTCTTTATTTTGACCAATTGGGTGTTTGTTGACTTTGTCATATCTTACTTATGTCTCAGCGTCGACTACGACTTAGCCTCCATTAGAAGCCTCGATAGCGAGGCGTAACAATAGTCCCCTAAGTCTATGCAAGATTATTCATAAAAAAATAAATTTTTTGTTGGGGTTGTTATTTTTCAAACACCACAATAATCCTCAAATTCTAAATATAAATATTTATATTAGAATTAGAATTTAAAAGTGGAACTATTACGAATTGCTCGAGCTACTTATTGAGGCCGTTGTCCGAAGTTGTATACTTTGAAATTTTTGATTTTTTGGAAAAGGTTGGGGAGCATCAGTTGAGATCCTTTTATCCAAGGTTATTTGCTCAGAAGTGACTTTATATATCTGAAACCTTTCCAAGGTTATTTGTGTCGAAGCTAAAGTAGTGTACCTCTGTTATTTGCTGAGGCTGTAATGCATTAATTCTGAAGAAACGTGTTTTTTTAAATGATAAGAACACAAGGCACCATTAATTATTGCACCTAAATGATTTTTGTCTTGTACGTTTTCAAGAAAAGACTGTTGAGGCAGTTCAACTTTTCATACATGCAATCGTCGCCATATTTAATGAGCAATGATGATTGTTGCTGGTGAAGCGGCAAACTTTACGGATGGCTCAAATTGAATCTCAAATGAATGGTTGGATGGTTAGGATTCAGATCCAACTGCTGAGGTTGATGACCTTTGCCTATAAAAGGCAACGGCTTTAGGTGAAAATCACTTTACTTTCACGAACAAAAACAATTAAACTCTAAAAAACTCTCTCGTTCTTCAAATTCATTGAAATTCTTCCGGTCACTTTCACGAACTTCGATCACTTTTCTTCAGTGATTTTGTTGTTCAATTTCGTCAGTATTTTCAACTTCTTTGATTTTAAATTTCACAGCTTATTCACTTTCTAACGAGGGATTTAGACATCAATATTGTAGCTTCTAAGATGAGAGTTACAATGACAAATACTGCGACCTTGTCCAAGCTATTAGGGCTGGTCAGAGTGCTTTGCCTACAAGTGAGGGTTGTATAGATTATGACCTAGGTTGGGGGTAGCCAAAATTCCTTCAAATGTAACCGTAGTCGACCTTGTAGACATTATGGAGAAATATTGCATTTCCTATAATATTGAATTCTTAACCTCTCTTGATGAGCAAGCCTGCTTTCCTAGGCAGGGGTGTAATACTGTTATTGAGTTTCTTCTGAAGGGAGGACTTCGTTTGTCCTTTCATCCTTTCTTTGAAGCCGTACTTAAGTTATACATGTTGGCACCTACCAAACTCGTCCCCAATGCCTGGGCCAAACTAGTGGGGATTTATTTTTTTTGTGGAATGAGACCTCACCTCAGAAGGATATGCCCGTCCACGTCTTCCAATCCATCTTCCAACCAAGTATCCTAGGTAAAGGGGATTATAAGGGTTGGTATTCCTTATGTCCATGGGGGGCTCACTCCCCATTCATAATAGGTCTTCCCTCTTCCATCAAAAGATGGAAAGAAACATGGTTCTGGGTAAGAGGAAATGGAAGACGTGTGAGTGTGACAAAGCCCCCTATGTAACAGTGCCAACCAGTTATTTCGATGCTAGTGAGTGTTTGTTTCTTCGGACTTATGTTTCCTAACTTTGAATCATTTATGACCTTTTCTCATTGTTGTAGGATCAATCAATCACTTCAAATTAACCCAAGCAAAGTTGGGTGTTATAGAGAACATCTACATTTGTCTTCGATCTTCGCGAGAGTTTGATCGTTTGATTAACTCGATGCGGTTTTTTAAGAAGTTCTGCTTAATGGCTTAGAGAGGTAACCTCTTAGTGTGAAATTTCTTTAACTATTGGTAGGTAGTTTACACTGACTCTCTATTTATTTTGCAAAATATTTCGAGAAGATGAGGTATCTCACCCTTGACATGGCTTCCATCATCCACTATCGGGATGAATTGGTTCAAGCCCTCATCTATAGCAACAAAATAGGTGAGGGATCAAGCAGAAAAGATCGGCAAGGAGGTTACAGGTCGTGAAAGAGAAGGCCGACCTCCTGCTAAAGATAAGAGGAAAAAACAAAGTAGATGAGGTCTCCAAGAAGAAGTATACATTCTCTTCTACCAGATAAAAGGGTCAATGGTCAGCCCACCACCTCGATCCGAAGTCCTAGCAGAGGAAAAGTTGATGGCGGCCTCTATTGCTATGGCCAAGGTAGACAGAAGGGGCCAACTGTTGTAGAACGTTTAAGGCAAGACTTGTCGAAGAAATGAGGACCTCGAGCAACTCAACAACTGCCTTTGATTCAGCTCCTCGCACCAAGCTCTCCCTATCTAAGAGGATAGACGAACTGGCCCCGGAGGCTCTGTTCATGCTTCCTCCAAAAATTCAGACTGCAACTGCCACATTTCACAAGTACTGGACGGATAGGTGGCAGACCTTTGTGGAGACCAGTGACTTAGTGGACATGTTTACTACCATGGTAAGCCAGGCAGCAAGAGCTTTTTGGGTCATCATAGAAGCTGAAGTCCTCTTTAAAAATGTTCAAAAAAATAAGGAATTTTTGAATAGGCATCCCAGGCAGAAGAGGAAGCCAGGAAAGATAAGTCTGAAACTTAGATCGGCAGAAAGCAGCAAGTTGAGGAGGCCATGAAACTCGATTTTGCTTTAGTAGAAATCGAAAATTTGAAGAAAGAAGAACACTTATCTCAAAGTGGAATTGCTTCTCTTACCAAGTAAGTGGAAACCTTCTATGCCCATTAGAATATAGCTGTTGAGGCCTTGGAAAGGTCCAATAAGGAGAATGTTGCCTTAAAGCAATATGTGGGAAAGCTTGGCTCCAAAATCTATGGCTTGACGGAAGAGGTAGAGGTGGCGATGGGAGAAGCCCAGTCTGCTGGTGATGATGCTGTGAAGCAGTGCATTGCCAACTTCTATTTAATGGAATATCAATGCTTGGCAAAATATTAGCGGATGTATGCATATACTGAAGTTGTGGAATGGATTGAGGTACACTCTCTAGCCTTCAACACCTCGGAGTTGAGGTCAAAGTTTTTAAAGGAAGTGGAGCCTTAGACTCTAGTAGATGGCATCCACGTAATTGAATTAGAAGATGATGAGGCTGGGGAAGGCATTATGACTTCTAAAGTAGTTGGCCCTAAATCCATTGTCCCTTTTTTTTTCCAGCACCAATCCCCCTCATCCACTTACTTAGCTTACGTTTTTGTAATTTCTTTTTTATTTCTTCATTGTAAATGACATTGACTCCCAAATGTAACAAACTTCAATGAATGAAATTTCTTTTGTTATACTTGTGTTAATTGAATGTTACTTAACTTGATTTTTTTCTTGTTACTATTTTGTGATGTGGTTCAGTCTTTACTTTCAAAATGTATACAAGTGTTAAAAGTTCGTATGCTTTTTTACTTTTCTTTACTTTCTTTTCTTAGCATGTGGCAGAATGATTCATCCATACCGAGGCTCTCTCCATGATTTTTGTCATTGGATGGCATGCGTTATCCACCTCGACGTGTAAGGAGGTGGTTCTTTTGGGATCCATCTCTTCGTCGAGGTGTCAATGCTTTCCTGCCTCATGGATGACTTTTTAGGTAGAGGTTTCTTCCAGGACCTTTGCCATTGAGAGGTACTTTTCTTTTCTTTTAATAAGGCTACTTTTATTGAATTAAACAAATCGTACACGAACTAAGTATTTACACTTCTATTGATAAAACCTCCTTAGATGTTCTGCATTCCAAGAATGGGGTTGTGCCTTACACAAACTTTTGATCATATAGGTTCCAGGTCGAACATCTTCTCTAATGTGGTAGGGACCATCCCATTTGGGACAAAGAGTCCCCACTCCAGCCTCTTTAGAGGATAGTAATACTCTTCGCAATACAAGGTCGTTCACACGAAAGGACTTTTTCTTGATCTTAGAATTGTAGTAACATGTCATCTTTCATTGCCAGGTGGCTAACTCACTTGGCATTCATTTATCCTTTCATCAAGGAAATCAAGTTCGTACCTCCTCAAATCGTCATTAGATATTTCATTGAACTATAAACGATGAGGAAAGGGTAGACCTACTTCAACCGGGCACATAGCCCTTGTTCTATAAGCCATAAAGAAAGGAATTTCTCTTGTAGCCATCCTACTAGTGGTTCAGATAGCCCATAGGACCTGAGGTAGCTCATTTACCCAATCCCCTTTGGAAGCATCCAACTTTCTTTTGAGGGTATACTTGATAGTTTTATTAATAGCTTGAACCTGACCATTAGCTTGAGGATGGTGGTGATGGTAGAGAAATGCTTATTGATTCCTAATTCCTCATACGAGTCCCTGACCTTTTTGTTACCAAGCTGTTGCCCATTGTGAGATACAATTGAGTGGAGGATTCTAAATCTGCATATAATGTTCTTCCATAAGAATTTAGAAGTATTAGCTTATGTAATCTTGGCCAGGGGCTCGACTTCCACCCACTTAGTAAAATAGTCAATAGCGACGAGTGCGAAGCTAGCACTGCCCTATAAGATCAATTCCCCCACTTGGCAAAAGGCTAAGGGCTCGAGATAATACTTAGTTCCTCGGAGGATTGTCTTTGTATTGTCACTAAGTGCTCACACCTTCTAACAAACTATTGTACGTCCTTTTTCAATGTAGGGTAGTAGTATCCTTGCCTCAACACCTTCTGCACTAGAGCCCATCTTCCTATATGATTACCATAAACTCCTTCGTGGATTTCTTGGAGCATGTAGGTGGCTTGCTCGCCACTTATGCATCGGAGGAGGGGTAGAGAAAAACCTCGTTTGTATAGTACATCATCCTCAAAAACAAAATGTGTAGCTCGTCTTCTGAGCTTTCGTGTCTCCTCTTTGTTAGAAGGTAACACTTGATCCTTGAGGAATACTATGATAAGCTATATCCATGGAGGAGTATCTTCGACTCACATCACCTCTTCACCTTTAGAAGTGGAGGGTCTAGAGAGGTGTTCTATAATCACAACAGTAAGTAGCTCGGAATATTTGTTGCTTGCTAACTTCAAAAGGGCAATGACATGGACATTTTCTACACCCTGGATTTGTGCCAACTCGAACTTTTCGAAAGGATGGAACAAGTTCCATTACACTTCAAATATGCAGCCATGCTCCTGTCCCTGGCCGAGAAACTACCATTAACTTGGCTTGCTAGCAACTGAGAGTCGATGTTGATAAATAGTCTTTTCACTTGCATCTCCCTAGCCAATCTGAGGCCAGCCAAAAGGGCTTCGTACTCTGCTGCATTGTTGGTAGCTTTAAATTTAAACCTCATAGCACAATTAAGCTTACTTCTTTTTGGGCTAACTAAGACCACACTTGTCCTTTTGGGCTGACTAAGACCACTCATATCCCAGATCCTGTGTCTCTATAGGAACCATCAACAAATGGGTTCTAGGTGGGAGGTACATCAAGTTCCATTTCCGCTTTCATTTATGGAATATGGGTGAACTTTGCTACAAAATTTGCTAAGGTTTGGCCTTTAAGGCAACTCTTATCTTAAACACAATGTCGAACTCATTAAGTTTTATAGTAAATTTCATCATTATTCCTGAAACATAAGGCTTTGGATTTCTTACTTAAGTGAGACGTTGGTTAGCACTTGAATGTTGTGGGTCTGAAAATATGGCCTCAATTTTCTGGAGCCAATCACCAATGAGAGAGACAGCTTCTCCATATCTAGATAGTAGGTTTCTGCTGCCAAAAGTGCTTTGATTATATAATAAACAAGTCGGATAATCAAACAACCTCAATCCAGGGCAAGCACTAGCTATAGCATCGTTGAATGCAGTACCAGCTTTAGCTTATGAGGAAATCAACCCCACCGTTTAGGCACACCAAGGAAGGTCCAGCGAACAATTTCCCCAAAGGGAAAGAGGTAGATGGAGAAGTTCTGAACCTAGAAATAGGGATGAGGCACTCTTCTATTGCACTTACTATCAGTCCTACAACCATAATACGGCTAACTGTAGGGACATTGCCTTACATCCACAATCTAGTAATCAAAGAAGGAACATACTCCCAAGAGGAGATGCATCTCCTTGGCAAGATCGACAACCAAAGATGTAACGCCTTGAGCTCTAGGGTCTCATGCCAATACCTAAGCTCTTAAATTTGTAAAATTCTACATAGATTGTTCATAAAATGCAGAAATTAACTTAGACAAGAAGCATTGAGGCTTCAGAAAATCCGTTACAAAACTAAAGAAATCTTCTTTCGAAAGTTTAGATTTTCAGATTTTACAGCTTTCTGAAATAAGTTTCGTTTGAAAATTAAATGAAAACCAAAATTTGCAAAATTTAAACTGTAGACATCTTACACATAGTAGAATTACATGTTAAAATTTTGTATACAAATTCAATCGATTGATGGGTCAAAATTATTTTCAAAATCGGATCTATTTGGTCTCGGGTACATTCACGTCCATAACTTGAGTTTTACACAACCAAAATTCATGATTTCAAATCCAAGAGATAGATAACTCATATGGCTATCTTCTCCAATTAGAATCACCTCAAAATTCCAAGCATTTTGGTCTGGGTGAAATTATTTGGAGCAAAAACTGAAATTATTTCGGACACTAGTCTTGCCACTCAATTGCTAAATAAACTACAACAAAATATCAGATCCACCATGAACAAATTTTCATTACACAACTCAGTCTTTAAATATTTGAAAAACGCTAATTTAAAATATTTCAGAAGTTTAAACGGTTATTTGAACAAAACTCGATTAAATGATGATTTTTGAAGTTCACATCAAGGCACCATCGCTCCCCTCCATGCCACCATCGATCACATTAATCTGAAATTGTTAGGGGGTTGAGTCTTTCGTAGAAATACTCAATAGACCCATACACACGTTAAATCTAAACATATTATACTTTAAACATATATTCATGTCATTCAAACTTTTAATAAGCATATCGATGATCAAGCGATATACCAACATTTGGAACACTACTACGCTACCAAGTTCACATTTCTGATGCACTATTACACCACCAGCTCATATTTAAACCCCATAAGGAGTCACATATACATATAATCACATTTATACATGCTCGAACATCATATGAATCGAAATAACACGAGAGTCTGAGTCTACCTCTTTCGAAAAAAAAAATGTGAAGTTTTCAGCACCATGTCCTTTTACTGGAGATTTACTTCCTTGTAATATGATCTATATTTATATATTCTTGTTGCTATGTTATTCAGGGGGAAAAAAAAGGAATACTAAAATTATGATGATGGAGTGAGTAAAAACGTGTGCATGAGGAATTCCAATAGCAGTGGACTTCTTTTGAAAAAAAAAAAAATGTTTTATCCGAAAAAAAAAAATACTAATTAACTAACCATTTATTCGAATTCTTCCAGTAAGTATATTGTTAGGATTAGGATAAATGGGAAAATTTACTGAAGTGATAATGGAATAGTTTCAAAACACATGTTAATTCCACTAGCCAAATTCGGTAACAATGAATGAAGTTACTCTACAAGCCTAATGTCACTATAATAATTTTCACAACTTCAATAATTTAATAATTATTTTTGTGATATTGAGCATCCGATAAAACTAAAAATCTTAACTAAATTACGACTTATGTGATCACTAACCCTGATAAGATTAAGCGACAAAACATAACCTAAAGTTTTGATATAATTTGTCGCAAAATATTTTTAAAGGCAAACACGTAATTGACATAGACTAGACTAAGTTAACGTACTTAATTGCATGACCAATTAAAGCACATAAACTGAGGAAAACTTGCAGTGACATGAATTTCTTTCTTACAAAAATTTGGGGAAAAGCTATCATTTTGAATGAAAATTTTCGGTGGCTACATAGGAGGGTCGAGGCCAGGTGTCCTGTTCGAAATAACACTCCTCGGAGATGAGAAAGTGAGGGGGAGAGGCTTAGGGAAAGTCGAAGGCAAAAGAGGAGCCCTCCAACCAACACTGCAAACCTATTCAAGAGATTAACACAATTTTTAGAGGCCCATATGGTGGAGGAAAAATTAGAAATGTGCAAAGGAACTATGCAAGGGAAGGCAATGATCCCCCAATGACTAGTTTCATAATCAATAATAGTCGACCCTCAAGTGAGAGCGGGGTTCCACCCATTACTTTCATACAAGACGATGTAGTTGGCTTATATTATTCACATTGTGACGCCTTAGTGGTACAACACGTTTTGACTCGAGATTCGGACAGAAAAGGATGTCGTTTATGGACGTGTAAGATACTTTACAACGCAAGACAACAATGTTCAAACACCGACAATATGAACAAAACTTCAATGACCATTAAAAAATTTAAGCAATGGTGTACTCGTGCACTTGCTAATTTAAGGTCAATCCAAAAGGACTTCCATTAATACGAAATGACGAGTATGGTACTATCAAAATATGAAGATTAAATTTTCATTTGCACTTAATTGCAGAATTTAGAGATCTCCACCTTCAATTTTTCCGAGTGTCACTCCCAACCATATCCCTATTTTAATGTATAGCTAGGGATGTCAACGAGTTGGATCGCGAGCCAAAGATTATGGTTCGAGGCCTGAGCCGAGTCGAGCCTGCTCGATTTTTTTTTTTTTTTTTTTTTTTTAAGACAGGCAGCTCCTAGTTTACGGTTTGGGTTTGGAATATTTATCAAAGGCTTGGGCATTTAAGGAAATGTCTTGTTTGCTACTGCTAGGCATGCATCCCTTACACCTATATGTATTTGCTTTGTCTTGAATTAATTAGGTGTAAAAAAAGTTTTAATCTTGCTTTTTACTACCTTATCTCTTCTGCAATTGCTTTATCTTATATTGATACAAAGTTGTGTAATTTGAGTGTGATCGAGAATTGAATAGTATGAGACAATACCTACTTGAAACAGGCTACTTCGACGGACAATCTGGCATTTGACACGGGCCGGCTTGGGCTCGAGCCATCATTCGAAAAAGAGGCTCGATCCAGCCTTGGAGCAGTTCCATCGAGCCGAGTCAAGTCGGCTCGAACTTTTTTTCGGGTTGAGCCACGGATCACTCGAGCCGATGAGTCGAATTGACATTCCTATTTATAGTCGGCCTAACTAATTTTTTAAGTTCCATTCTCATTAAAAATCTATTCACACACCATGCTAGCCCAACCTATTTTTAAATGTCATTTTTGATAGAAGTATATTCGCACCACGTTGTTGGCTGCTCCAAATTTTTATTTTTCATAATTCAGGCCTTTCTAATGAAAATTGACGTTAGACATTCTTTCCTTCAAAAAATTCTCACCTCGTCGGAGTCAATCACTGGGACCGAAAAGGCAATTGACGTATTGAACTACTTACAGATGATGGATTTTGTTTTTCAAATATGTGGATCATAGGATATTATTGACTCTACAAGTTATCGTTGTTTCAGCATATAAAAGCTTGTAAAAATTGAAGTCGATAAGATCGTATATACAATTAACAATTTCATAGGAGAGATGGAATGGATTACTAGTATAGAACATTGATTGTAATAGTTTAATTGTTGATTTTTCATTTAATACTGGTGGAAGAGTAAATAAAAACCTTCAAAGTTACAATCCGTATCGACTCCCTAGCGATTGATCGTTGGAAGTGTTTTCACCGAAATCGGTCATCGCCTTCCGGACTAGCTACTGAGGTAAGGGACAAAGATCCACTTGATGAATAAGCATACGATAGAGAATCCTACCCGACCTCACTATCGTAATTCATTCCCAAAGCTTCATGAACCTATTGAAGCGAGGAAATTCTGAATTGTTATTATTGCAACTTTAAAGGTTTTATTTAGTAAAAAATAATTATTTGTACTATTGTAATTTTATTTTTTCCAATTTATCAAAGGCATGCAAAGTTTGGCAGAAGATCCAAAATCTCATGGACCAGATTTTTATTAATTAAAAATCTGTCCCGATTCATGGTTGATGGGTTTCGTGAAGTGATTGAATGTTGTGTGGGAAGCGGGTATTACCTCCAACCGACCCATTTATGGGTTGGTGAACCCGGCCACTTATGTCTCTGTCAGTCTTTTTCCCCTACATTATTCTAATTTATGGTCACATATTATTTTTCCTATTTATAATTTTTTTGAACATATTTCATACATTAAATATAACTTGTAATAAAAAAAATTATCAAGTACCAGTCTTGTGCAATTCAGTGTACAACATGTACGATTAAAATACTGAACCCTGTTTGAGACCCATTTTTAGGGAAAAAATGTATTTTGAAATAATAATTTTTAAAAAAAATATGTGGTTAAAAAATTAGAATTTTTTTTTTTTTGAATTTACTTGTTAAATATTTTATTGTATAAATGTGTGATTGAAAATGAGTTTAAGATAGAAAAAAAAGAATTTTCTTAGCATATTAGGGCAACTCCAACGTTTGTACCAATATGATGTTCTTCATATGTTGACACCAAATTTGGGGCAATATCGTTCATTTGGGGGTAATTTACATAGTTTTTCCTTTTTCTCATTTTGTACTTCATTTTATACTGCAACAAATTTTAATTCCTATTATACCCTTTTTTTAATATCATTTTACGTAATGATTTATTATTATTATTTTATTGACATTTATAATAACTTGTAATAAGATAGTAAATTATAACTATTGAAATACATATATATAATGATGTAGGATGTAATATTTTTTAATTATGGTTAAGTGTAACTTTTTAAAATTTATTAATAAGTACAATATTTTAGTTAATAAAATGTAAATTTTAATTTAGTAATTTTAGCAGTAATAGAATTTGTATTAAAATAATTTTTAAAATAAATTAATTGTTGAAAATAAAAATGAAAAAGTGTTAGTAGAATTTGGTATAATGAGTTGGAGATGACTAGATAAAATGGTTTGAAAGTTGCACCATTTTGATAAATTGAGTTGAAGATGACCTTAGGCTCCGTTTGGTGTACATTATTATAAATTGAGAATGAAAAATATAGTCGTTATTGAACCCCACACAAGAGAGAAATTCAAAATTGATGGCTTAATTTGATGGATAACGGTCATATTTTTTTATTTTTATGGATGAAAAATAAAAAACAAACAAGGGCCTAAAATGACCAACAATAAAAAAGGAAGTCCCGTGAAATTTTTATTCATTGTTGTCTTCAATTTCATCATGGTAATTGCATCAAATTGACATGTTCATTGTACCAATGAACCGTGGCATATGCTAATTAATTGTAGACTAAATCATTAGTAACATGTCAAGTATGTCTTGTCACACTCGGAGACATAATTATTTTCAAACATAGGTGTGATTATTTGTTCATGCAATAAGTGCATGTACTCAAGTGATGAAGAAGCAACAGAACACTTATTATTAGTCCCTTTGACCCATTCAGATATGCTAATTTTATTTTTCACAACAATTAAAAAATTTTATTTATTGTTATTGAAAAAGTAATTTTTGTCAAAATTTTTTCTGATTTACCATTATTTAATTATCAGCAATTAATAGTAAATTGAGAAAAATTGGTTATAACTAAACAAATAATAAATGTAAATTGATAAACGAACAAAACAAAGCATTCTCAGTAAATAAATATAACTATATAATTGAGACATAAAAATAAGGAAAGTCAACTTATATAAACAGGACGGATGGAGTTTTATTTATATATCTTTCATACGCGATATTTATTTAAATTAGAAAAAAAAAAATTCAATCAAGAATTAAAGGTGATTTTCACTCCGTAGGAAACAAAAACTTCTCAGATGTTTCGTATCAACGATGACTCATTATTTTTCTGGACAGAAGAAGACTATAAATATTTATTCTTCTAACTTGGAAAGTAGCCATAGATACTATCAAATAGCATGTGTTTTGAATCAATTAATGAAGTTCATTTTTCAAAAGAAGTTCATTTTTCAAAAATTAAATATTAAAATAGACAAATAATTCCGTCTTATCAAACATGGTACAAATGAAATAAATGAGCACTAAACAAAAATTCATTTTGTTCGTGAAGGACAATTTTGTCATTTGTCACCCAACATCAAATTTTTTTAAGGATAATTATATAGCTAAATGTAATCACACCACAATAATCAATAACTAGATTATATTTTAATTGCATAAAATATTAATAATTTTTGCACATTATTGTATTTATGTTTCAAATTTTTTTTCATGGTATTGTTATTTCCAAATTATTATAAATTTCTTTTTTATTATAATTTCTCTCCAAAATTTTCTTTAAGGCGGAATAAAAAGACTCATTTGTCCATTATATTTTTAAATAAGCAAAACAAACAACAATGCAAAAATACGGTTAAATATTTGGCCTCATTTTAAATTACATTAACAATATTTTTGGACGAAAATTATGATCAAGGACAAGATTTTCTAATCAATAAAATATTAAAAATAAGAATTCGATGAAAAGAAATTAAGGATATAAGTGTGATAACGAATAAAGATTAATGACCTAATTAAAATGTGGTACGAATATAACCACCCAATTTTTTAAGGATAATTATATTCATAGCATACTTTTTATGATTTTCACTATTTTTTAATTGTACCTTAGGTTCTCAATCTTTGTTTATTATAATATTTAAGTCCTTATTTTTTATTTTTTTTGATGCATTCTTATTCTTAACCTTCCAATAATTAGTAAATCTAGTATTTCATAACAATTTCATCCAAAAAGTCATTTGAGAGGGTATAAAATGACTTATTTGCCATCATGATTTAAAAATAATAATAATACAAAACTACGACTACGTATTTTTTTAAAAATTTTAATACATGGCCAAAAATCATCATCAATGATGAAATATATTAATTAATGGAAGGATAAAGATAAGAATTGGGTGAGCAAAAAGTTAGAAACATAAAAAATGAGAAAAAATTGAAGATGTTAAGTGCATTTAAAATATAGTGCAAATAATAAAACGTGTGGTGCAGATATAATTATATTTAAAACATTTTTTTATTTGTTTGGGTTGTGGTGGATGAAGCAAACGTTTGGTTCTAAATGGCTTTTTTCCCGATTTGTTTACTAATACAAGTTTTATGCAATTAATCAGATGAGTTATATATTCTTTCGACTCAATATGGATCATAGTAAGGATCCCAACTACCTACCAAAGTACATTATTATCGTAATATTCAATAATATAAGAAACTCACAAAAACGAAAATATAAAGAGCAAAACGCTATACGGGAAAAAAAAAAAAAAAGAATTATCTTTAATAAAGAATCCTAATACAATAAGTTCTTGGGTTAACTAACGTTGACCGTTTTTCCTTCAAAAAGTTAATTGAGTGTGGGATAAGCTAATCTTAAAACAAATTTATAATGGTAATAATTGTGGCAACCAATTGCAATATTAATCAATCATTTGAATAAGAACATTATTTCTTTGTTTTTTGGTAAGGGAACAATAAGTGGGACCCATTAGGAGGGGCAGAGATATCATTAGGTAATCAATCCTTATTAATTATTTGGTTACAAATTATTGCTCTTTTTTTATAAGTTGTAAAATATTCACTGACGTTATCTGTATTCTCTTCCCCCCTTTTTTTTTTTCTTTTTTTTTAAATTTTATTTTATGTACTTTAATTTTCAAAAAGAATTTGGATTACACACGTAAAATTAACATCTCCAATGAATATTCCGTCACATGTCTCGACTAGCCTTTCCTCTTCTCGAGTGTCATCTGCTCAATAGCTAGCCATACTAATGGGAGCCGATTTGGAGTCCTATTAAAAATCGTGTCTTTCGAATAGAATGTAATATCCATTCCATCTTCCTCAATTCAACATATCGATTCTTATACAAAAGGTTTTTTTGTACCAACTTCTTTTCAGTTCCCCCAACTAACTATGGGACTTCTCTAGAGTTTTATAAACACACTACTTTTCTTCAAAGAAAATCAATTTGATCATGAAGAGACAAGTAGAATAATAAAATGGCTGAAAAGCAATGTATATGCAACCACCAAAAGAAGAAACAAAATGAATTGTGTAATTAGTTGATTAGTTTAAATAATTAGGTTTCTGTCTCTGAAAAGTTAGCTGTATAACAACTGCTATGGATGCCTCATATCTTCAATTTTGACTCTCACTTTTTCAAATCTCATAGGATGCTTTGCACCCATTGACTCTTTGAATTTACAATTAGCAAAAAGAACTTTCAATGTTTTTATTATTATTAAAATTGAAAAAATGACATTTTCATCAATGAATGTAGACAATTGCTGTTATAGGTTTTGATTATGTAAGATCTCATGTCAATCTCCTTTAATCTACTCGAAACATGACGAAAATTCTCAACTAATTCAAACATCCAACAAAAAAACTACCAAAACAAACCATATAGTAGATTGTAGTTTACTCGCGTATATATTAGATTAAAAAGGATCCTGAACAAAACATCTGAACGTGTCGAAAGTTCTCAACTAATTCAAACAATAAACAAGAAAATAATCCGAATAAACCGTATAGTGGATCTTAGTTTACTCATGTGTGTTTTAGAGTAGAAAAAGATCCTAAGCGAAACAAAGCACTATAAATATTTCATTTCGAACACTTCAATAATTCTCAACTTCTTCAAACATAAACAACAAAATAACCTTAATAACCATATAGTAAATTTTTAATTTAATCACATATATAGTTATAAAAGTACAAAAAGATCCAAAGATTGTGTCAAACAATTTTCTTGCTATAAATTTTATAGTACTATTTTATGCCATGTTCCAACATAAATGTGATTAATCCATTTGGGCAAATAGTATTGCAATTTCAGTAACTGGTCCTTGGTAAACCCTTTTTTGAACCAAAGGTTTAATATGCAGAATATGAGAGGAGGTCCCATGTCAAGAACCCTAATATTCAATTTTAGAGGCTGAAGCTGACAATTTTCTGTATTCAATGTAACCGACAATGTCATTCTTTGCACATGCGTTCATGTACACTAAGTCACCAATCAATTTCATAAATTATACATGTATGTTAAGCTCGTGTTTGATAGAGAGTTTTTAGAATAATTTTGTGAGAAGTAGTTTTTCTTTTAAATATATAGTTAACAGTAGGAAAAAATTATGAATTCACGTGTAAAATTATTTTATAGGAAGAGTGTGTGATTAAAAATGAGTTTGAAAAAATATGAATCTTAAAAAATAGGAACCAAATAGGGATTAGATACGTAGACGAGTGGATGAGAATTCACTAAATAGTTGAAAATGACGTCTACCTCATGTATTGGTAAAAGTTAGCGTAAAGAGTTTATATCTAGAGGACGAAATTTTGTTGAAAGCCTAAATTTGAGAGTATTACTCGAGTTTGCATGATGTGTTAAAGGAAATATGTATATGTGTAGGTTTGGCCGCTATAGTTTGGGTTTATTGCAAATTACCCTTTTTTACTTTCATGAACAAATATGCCCATGTTTGATGAATATTATTTTAAGAAAGTGAAATTTTGAATAGTGATTTTTTTTCCTAAGAATGCGGAGTTAAAAAATAGGAAAAAAAATTAAATTTAAATGTAAAATATTTTATTATGTAAATATGTAGTTGAAAATAAGTATGAGAATTAAATAATTTTAAATTAATGATTGTCATGTATTGTACTTCTATAACTTGTATAGGACATTAGGTTGCATATCTAAAGATATAGGAGTGACATTGTCATTTTGTAATGATGAGTGAATGATGGTCAATTCATAAATGAATAATTCCAAAAGATTAGATTTCACTTTTTAATTATTCACCACATATGAAAAGATTTGTACAAGAAAATAAGTAATTCAAATCGAAATACCATGAACAATTCTTGTGACATAGTTTCGAATTAACATTTTATGAATATCTTGGGGGTAACTTTGAGGACTACAATTGACGCGACCAAAAGGAATATATTAAATAGACAGATAAAATTAAAAAATATCCGTTCTCTTATTATAATAATAATTAAATCGCTATAGTTTAAGCTCTATTTTAATGAGATTTTGAGAAAAATGTATCTTAGAATAGTTTTTAAGGAAGGCGTAGTTAAAAAGTAAAGAAAAATTTGAGTGTACATGTAATATTATTTTATTGAAAAATGTGGGACTTTTGATTTAATGGAGCCCAAACAAGGGCTCATATAGTTATTGTTTGTTAAAATTTTGCGAAAATTTGATCAATTTTAAACATATCAAATTTCAATTTTAATTACATATTTTATAGGATACACAACTTTATTAACTTTTTAACCACATATTTTATCAATTTTTATTGAAATATACTATAACTTTTATCAAAACCTGTGTCAAATAACCAATAATCATCTCCTACAAGATTCGCATACATATGCTCTCTCTCTCTCTCATGCCTNATCAAATTTCAATTTTAATTACACATTTTATAGGATACACAACTTTATTAACTTTTTAACCACATATTTTATCAATTTTTATTGAAATATACTATAACTTTTATCAAAACCTGTGTCAAATAACCAATAATCATCTCCTACAAGATTCGCATACATATGCTCTCTCTCTCTCTCATGCCTGTCATTGACTCATATGATCTATTATTCAGCCCCTGTTTGATTTGATAAAAATTCAAATTTTATTAGATTTTTATAAAAATTGATAAAATGTGTGATAAAAAATTGGAAAAAAGTTGTGGATCCAAACGGGTAGCTCAAAATGAATTTGATAAAAAAAAAAAAAAAATTAAAAAAGGGGGATCGAATATGGGCTTAATCTAAAAATTT
>CAIGRN010077546.1:0-15625 GCA_903798345.1 Fraxinus anomala
GAGAGAGAGAGAGAGAGAATTTATGGTAAGAGGAGTATTTCTAAATTTTTTAAAAACGGTGGCGAGGTCTTTGTAATTGTTATAAACCTCAAGGACTTGAGGTTAAATATAATTTGTATTTTTTTCCCCTATTAAGCTTAATCATGTTTTTTTTCCTAACACATGAACCATATACAAAAACTAAAATAATTGTGTGCCACGATTAAACGATTAATTCTCGTAGATAATATAGAAATCGAACAAATATCTATACATTCATTCTAAAATCATTAGAATATAAATAGATTGGGAATAACAAGCTTTTTTAACTCATGCAAAACCATGAAACATGGGGATGTCATAAGATTTTCTCTCTCTCTAATAGGAAACATTTACAATGAGCAAAATAGACCTTTAAATCTCAATCTTTTAAGATTAGAGCATTTAAGCTGCCAATTTAATTAGGATTATTGATTGTGTTGAATTTTTTTAACAATTGGGATCGAGGAGATTAATTTATCTGAACGCAATAAGAAAGAAAGTAAAATAATGACAATTAGAAATAGTCGAATTTATGGAATATAATTAAAGAAAGTATAATAATCTAGAAATAAAATGACCAAATTAACATCATCTCCTAATTCCTAAGCCATGGGACCCTTTGGGGGTAGGTAGAGATCGAAAATCCTTAATTTTGATTTCTCAAACACTTGGCAACTAGATATTTGTAAAGTGCAAGTTGGAAAAGTTATATCTTTACATTTTTGTCAATATATATTAACCTCTATATTGGTTTAGAATAAATTTTGTAAAAATTTATAATTTAAAAAAAAAATTCTACATATATATCAGGATTTACATAATGTTCAAATAATATCTTATCGTAAATTTTGTTATTTGTACATAAAAAATATATATAATGAATTACATAATATGATGTGGAGGGAAAATATTGGATGAAAAAATATATTATGTTTTGAATTGGTAAATGCTAGAGTGTCCTACGATAAAAATTGTCTAATGGTATATTGTCACATGGTAGAGTGTAAAATTTGGTGTACATCAAACATTATTAGGAGAGTTTTGCTCTCTTTATGTCCACTTCAATGGGAGAGTTTGGAGAGTGCTCAGTTTAGCTTGTCAAGCTAGAAGCATCTTCAATGTAATCATGGCTTATTTATCTCCTGTTTAACACACATTCTTTGAAAATACATTATTTTAAAACTCGTTTTCAACCACACATTTTTCAATAAAATAATATTTTCTATCACATCTATAATTTTCTTTACTTTTTAACCACATATTTTTCATTATATCACTATTTAAAATACATTATTTCCTCAATAATATCCATCAAATACTCCCTTAATAAGTAGTGTTATATGTGTAAAATGGAGGGTGTTTAAAAAGGCTCATACTGCAAGTTGATAGGACATTGTCAAGTGACGTGACATCGAAATAATAGACAAGTTTTGTCTAAATTTGGACGTTTTGTTAGACAAAGTAATTCAACATAATAATTTTTTCCTAATATTCATATTTTCTATCTAGATTTATATGTAATACCATTTTTATTTAAACGTGGAATAGCAATTCATGGAATGCATTAAAGACTAAATTAAAGTTTAAGTATATTTATTAGACAATAATGTCACGTAGACACAAGTCTTTCTATTCCCATGTCACTGATTGTGTTAGTTTTTATATCGCAAGTGTACGATATCGTAATTAATAATAAAATAGACTTTTGAGTCCATATATCATTCTCATGAAAACTACTATCTAACAATTAATTCAATTATTCATAACTTCAATTTTTAATTTTATGTTTTAAATATACTAAAACAAATAAAAGTGATTTTTTTATATAATGGTTTAAGTGTTAGGAATCTTGATTTTACCATAGTTATCTCCTTAATCTCAATCACCAAATTTTATATAATTGATTATGTTTATCCAATCAAATTCTTTTAATGTATTTAATTTACCCATCTCGAGTTCTTATTAAATCTATTAGCTAATTCAATTTCACATCTCTATATGAATCAATTTTTTGTTAAACGTAATTATTATTCTAAAAATTCATGTAACGACCGCAATAACTAGCATAAGTATCTCTATGTTTTATATTAAATTATCGATTTTTATTACATGGTCTAAACAAATAATTCGCATATCTACATAATTATTGCTAATCAATGAATTAGTGATCAATTAATCCAAGCATTAAGATTGAAAGTAAAAACAATTCACAAATCAATTTGAGATTTAAAATTTTTTAATTAAAATTAAAGTTCAAAACTAGGTTACAATTATTTATCCTAACTAAATAATTAATCACACATCATGTGAGAATAAAAATACAGAAAATATTAAATTATATCACTTGGTATTAAGGAAAAAGAGGAAGAAGTTGCACCAAGATTTCGTTATCTTCTTTTAAAATCTTAAAACCCTAACTTCTTAATTGACTTCTTGATTTTTCCCTCCTTTCGGCCTGAATAATATATGTTCAATGAATCCCTCAAACCTTAACTTGAATATATGTGTCAAATGAAATCCTACAAGCCCCCTTTAATTGTTGGACTATGTTGTGTACTTATAGGATAAGATTAGGCAAAGTTCTTGTTCAAATTGATTTCCACCAAAAATTTCGAAATGGTTTTTACCAAGAAGTTCGAGAAATAAAATGAAACAATTCATTTTTCCAATTGATCTCATTTTCTCATGTGACTTTTGTCATTTATCTTCTTTTATTCTGCAATTAAGTCATCTTCATTCCAAAATCATAATAGTTGAATCGAGACAAGTTTTGTAGTTTTCGATTTAGTCCTCAAACTTTTCAGATGTCGAATTTAACTCCCGAGTTTATGATTTTTCACTGAATGCTCCTTTAATATTTCCAATTGATCTCTTGCAATCCGGTTAATCTTCAATTGCTTCAAATCAATTCCAATTAAGCTCATAATAGCCTATTTTCACATAAATTATATCCAAATTGGAATTTTCCTACAATTAACATAATTTACACAAATTAAGTAAATTTTCACTCAATTATATATAAATAAATAAGAATAGAAGTCATGATAAGCGCATTTTTTATGCGCTTATCAACTGGGATAG
Organism: Fraxinus anomala; assembly: GCA_903798345.1. NCBI lineage: Eukaryota > Viridiplantae > Streptophyta > Magnoliopsida > Lamiales > Oleaceae > Fraxinus > Fraxinus anomala. The sequence goes on from CAIGRN010077546.1 coordinate 3,103, forward strand.
CAATCCATAAATTAGAGATCTTCTAAGATACACATCAAAGCAAATGCGACAAATCAATATGATATAGCATTCAAATTAAAATAAAAAAGTAATTTTGGAAACTACTTTAAAAGAAAGACGCAATAATGTCATACAAGATGTTTAGTTGGAAACTACTTTACTAGAAAATAGCAAATTTTTCACCGCCTTTAACTTTCAGCTTTCGAGAAAACTTGAGGTCCTTATGAAAATTTTCTGTATAACGATAATTTACACTCAATTTGAAAAATTACAAATATAAGAAGAAAAGATAAAATAAAATAACAAGAAGAAGAAATAATCAAGAGTCAAAAAGAAGACAGAAAACAAAGAATGGGAACTTGATGGAAGTCCCAAAGGGCATAGTCGGAGAGACCACAGGTGTTGGGAATGGACGGTTCCAATTTTAGATATCAATCTTATTAAGAGTAGTCGCTTAAAAAACAAGGGAAAAGAGTTGTTCCAATTTTAGATATCAATCTTAGATATCAATTTTTTTATTCAATTTGGTACAAAGACTATATAACTTGAACAAATCACTCATTTTTTTCTATATATGGTTGGTAGAATTGACAATGCAATATTCTATCTTTACAACAAATAGATTGCTTCAAAGTCAAGTATCAGATACAAAATGGGTGAGATAAGCTGTCCCAATTCTACTTGGGCTTGTGTTAAATGAAGAGTTGAGTCCCAATCTCTTTGGAAGCTCAATTCGCTTTTGTACTTGTCTGATTTTCTCAATGAATTTTCCCTCACCTGATGCTATAGCTACCTAAAATATACAAAGTTGCTGCAGATACATGGTGGGTTACACTTTTTCATGTGTCATGATCTACACCGTTGATTTTTCTCCCACTTTTCCCATCATTGCAAGAATTCCCCACACCAAAAATGCCACTCAGCTCGGCGCCTCAGCCCCCTAGGCTCGTGGGCCGAGTCGAGCAGGCCAACAAACTGTTAGTGTTACTTTTTCGAAAAAAAAATTTGAAACCCTCCCCCTTTTTTCTTTGAGATTTGGAGCATCTACTCTTAATATAAGCAAAGTTAAAATTGTATATAAATAATTTGTTACATCCTGTACATCTTTTTTTAAAAAGTGAGAAATATTAAAGAAAATTAACATGCCCAATACTTACAAAGTATGATGAATTCAAATCTTTTAGATTGTCAGTCATTATTCTGTTTACTTTATCTTGAATTTAGAACTCTACGTCTTCCCAATCATTTAAACACATTAAACTCTCTCATTTTACCTTCTTTAAACCTTATTATGTAATCAAACAGAATCCTACCACTAACACTGAACTTCAAAGCTATTGCACTTATTTGAGGTGATAGTCCACATGCTATAAGAAAAATAATTGGATATTGACAATCGTTCATTCTTCAAAACTTAAGTATGTCAAAATATTTTACTTCTTCCGACTCTAAAGTATTAAGCATGTTGTAAGAAAAATACCTAGTTAATTCTAATGATTTTCCATACATTGGGCTAGGGAAGAAGAAGAAGAAGAAGTACCAAAATATTGATTAATTCTACAAGAACAAATCAATATTAATAAATATAACTCGTTATCTTCGACTTCTAGTGACGACACACTAGCGCTTGGCCTTGGTAAAGGGGACTGTCGAAACATTCATGTCGGTCCTTTGGACATACATCTCACATAAACTTCTCTCTATATGTAACTGGAGGTCCAAAATTTAATGTATTTGATTTTTTGATTTATAACAACTTTTGTACCCTCTAAATTAAATCTAAGGTCCATTACATAAGCTAACGTAAACAACATGACAAATCCTCATAATACTTTCTAATCTTAAGTTTCATCATTACTACAATATCAGAAAAATAGTAATGCTTTATACATTCTAAATTTTTTAACAATATAATAAAGTGAGTAAGAATGAAGGAACTAGAGGGATAATATACGTCCAAACATGCACTCGTAGTGTTGTAAAAGACTTTCAAAAAGAAATTCACTTGAAATGTAATTTTCCAATCACGCTCTTGTAAATCAGACTCTGGGACGTGTGAGAGTCAAATGTTTTAGTAAGTAGTAATAACATTTTGGTAACCTTCCCAACAAAGTAGCAAAAATATAAGTTGAGTTCCATATATGACCTATATTCATGCCAAATGTTTGGATTTGGGCTGGACTACATCTCGTTCCAGTCCCCCCCAAATCCGTCTATGCATGTAGGAAAGACACACGTAAGGATTTGGACCATTTCATCCGAGAGAGATTATTTAATAAATTAGAAACGTTGGTCTTCATATCTAAATGTGTGACTAAATCATGGATTAATATTAAAATGGATGAAAGTAGGGGGATTCGTGATTATAGTATTTATCAATTATTTAAGTCTCATAAACGATTCCGCATTAATTAGTTATAATAGTTAGTTTGGTATAAATATTAGATTGTTAATATAAAACTCCTCTCAACTAATCTTGTTATTCGATTAAAGTTGGCGTTAATTGATAACTAGATTAAGTACTTAGTCGTCATGTGAACGATACTTTATTCACAACTCTATTATTTATCTGTGATACTGCTCGGCTCGGCCCTTAAACCCACGAGCTCGACTCGTGGCTCGTTTGCTCGTAGCTCGCCCACGAGTTTTTTTCACGTTTCTTTTAAACTTTTTCTTTAATTTTTCACGAGCCCACGAGCCGCTCGCGAGCATCCTTGCTCGGCTCGTTGAGCACACTTGTGGCTCCCTCGGGCTCATCATTTCACGAGCCGAGCGGTCGAGCCAATGAGCCGCTCGGCTCGTTTGCCATCTCTAGTGATACTATACACTTGTGATTTCGTGAATCAGGACTCGTGCGCCACCTCCCAATGGATGTGCATGTTTCGGCTTTAGAAGGATCCGTGAACATTCCAGCGGAATGATGCTGTCCTGGCTGTGGCTATTAACGCTGCCACATCCCGCCATATTGTTGTGGCCGAATTTGTAGGCTGGGATTCATCTTCCTAGGTCGAATTTGAGGACCGATTCTTGCTTAGGTTCCGAGAGATTTCCATCCCAAATATTGATGGATCTATGGTTTGGTGGGTACAAGGTGGTTGGTATATTTATTCTGAACCACCTAAATCGGGGTAAATTGGACTATATAGTTTAGTTTGATCTCACTTAAAATTGACTGGTTATTAATTTTATAATTGAGAAATGAATAATTTTAATCTATTTCTTGATTTTAGCTATAAAACCAAATATTCATTCGATTTCAATGTTATTTTCCATAGTGACTTAGTTAATTTTAATTCAGATTGAATTAGAATTGATCTGCTCTGATCTAATCCGGTTACTTTTTTTTTTGTCCCATTTCCTTTTTCACAATTCTCAATGAAAATAATATATTTATTCCAGTTCTTAAGGAACCATTACCAAACTACACAATGCCTACAAAAAGGTGGGTAGAAATGACAATTCATGCATTGTCAAAATCTCGATAATTAATTTTAAGAATAGTTTTTAAATGAATGGATACAATTTTGCTTTGTGTACAATCAAATTTGACATCATAGATGATATTGTGTAAGTTGACATCATTTTGTAAATTGATTTTAATAATATTAGTTTCAAAATGGTCAGATTTTGATTTTAATAATATTATTTTTAATCAATGATCAGATTTCTTACACATAGCGAGGATGTCATTCAAGATGTCAACCATGAATGTACAAGTAATTTAATTGGAATGGATATGATATTGGGTTTCGCTTCAGAACCCGGGATTAAATCCCGGGGGTTCTTTAGGTTTTTCCTATGATATTTGACAAGTCATAGATCGTAAACGAGATTTGTACAAGTAACATGACTAGGATAAGAATAATGCTATACTATTTATTTTTAACACCAATTTAGATGTTAGTGAACCTCACACCCTGCAATGGTGAAAGCCCAAAAAAATAATAAATAAATAAAATAATACTCTTTGATTCCCTTAGTCTGTGGTTCATTACTAATGCACCACAAAGCATTTCGTTTTTTGGCAAGTAACTACAACTTTTTGTGGGACCGAATTTGTTCATTCTGTAGAAACAATACACGATTTATCAAACTTGAATAAATTACAAAAGCAAAATTTTACAACTAAAATGAACAGCAAACTTTCAAACTCAACAAATCACCAAAAATAAGTACAAAATACCACATAAAGCTAACCATCCTATTCAGACTTCTGGCATTCACACAAAGAAACTTCAAAATAAGTAAACTGCAGATCCTTAAACTTTTGACCAAAATCATGAAAATACTGTATTCCAGTCGATGAAGCGTGGAAACTGGTAAGGGTCCACGGGTTAGAAATTAAGGAAAATATGAGCAATGATTTACAAGCACGAAAAACAATATTTGATTAGCCTCTTCCATAAACTATTGACGAGAAGGCGATCATGCTCTGTTTGTTCCCAGAACTAATGGTAAGCAATGTAGATATCCAGTAACTAGCAAAGATAAGATACCTGCAAAAATATTCCCCATATTAGAGAAATTCACACATCACAAAGTAGTGCATATGAAGGAATGTAGCAATTTGACAACGAACAATTGACGAAAAAAAGGAACAAGAAAGAGAAGGGGATCCAAGAAGAAGAAGAAGAATTTATGGCAAGAGAAAATTAATTTATTTCATATATTCGTGGGTACGTATTACAATTAATAAGCTATTTTATACAGAGCAAAGAAGCTAAAATCAAAAGAACATCTAATAAACTAGAACCTTATCAAATTAATCTAAACAAACATAATTTGAATTAAATCCTATTTTAAAACCCTATCTAAATTCTATCTTTATCTCCATCAAGTGCATAATACCAGAAAACAAAAATTGTCAGCTTCCTTAACTATTGCATTTGTTTACTATGTTATCCAATGTCTTTACTACATCTCAGTAGATAAAAGGCAACATCAATATTCACAAAAACATTCTAGGTTCCACACCATTACCTTGGAGCCGGGAGGAAACATTAGCATAGAAAAGGAAAACACAAGTTTTTGCTTCACAATGTGAAAAACTTATATTTCATTATTCAAACTAAAACTTTCACCATTAATAGAAGCTTTAAGATGAATCGCTATAATATTGTCAAAGTACTCACTTCTTGCAAAAAGAAAAGAAAAGTAGATTGAACAGCACCTAATATGAAGCTTGGCTTTACAAAGCAATATACAAATGCAATACCTTTAGGCAAATATACATTTCAGAGAGAAAATATAAGATGTGCATTTTTCAAGCACCTTTGCAATTCACAAAACTCTTAGATATCATGCATGTATCTTAACGATTTTCAACAGGGAACATCAAATTCTGAACCCATCAAATGAAAAAAGTGGAAACTCCATGAGATTATCAACAAATTAACAAATCACAACAGACTCCAGTTTTATCTATTTCATAGAAACATGACCCAGTGTTCACAAGTATCCACTCCAATTTTTTGATCTCGCGTTGCATACAGTTGAACAAATCAGTCGTTACTATCCATCTAAAACACATCAAATGAAGGCTATAATCTCTAGGGAAAAACGGGATGAGGGAAAAAATTATTTTCGAACACAATTGAGTTCCTTTTCTCCTAAGGAAAACGAGCAACTAGATCTCTGTGAATGATAAGAGATTGTAACCCAGACACAGGTATAGACCAAGGCTGTTCTGTTTCTCTCTCCTTGGTACACCCAGGAAAAAAAGAATTTGCTACGTTTACTTAGATTCAAGTATCAACGGAAGCTTCACAAGAAACAACTATCCAAAGAACCAATAGACAAATTTGTCTGATAAAAATCAGAATGTGTTTTAAGGCATATAATTTTCAAGATTATAATATTTCACATAATATGTATCTGCAATGTATCTGCAACTGATGTTTGACAAAGCATAAGACCATTCAAGGATTCAAATTAACTACAAGTTCCTTATCAATCTTATGTGCACAAATTTCAAAAAGATTTTTTAACAAGAATTTCACTGAATTCTTATTGGCATTGTGTTTATCAATTTAAAAAGGAAAATATTATTAACACCAAACAATTGACACGTTTGCATGATTTCAGCAATGTCAAACTTGCAAAACTTCTCTAATAAAATATCTCCTTCAAAGAGTTAGATAACTTTTTTCTAATTTAGCTCTTCCCATCTTTCCTGTTTAGGGTAAACACAAAAGTAGAAGAAACCACGAATCATTACATTGATATTTTACGATCCATTAAGAAAGATGGAATGCCTGCAGCACACATAAACAGACACCTGAAAAGAGAGATGGGATGAGATGAAAACCATGACACCTTGATATTGTTGGCAGAACTACTATTCCAACAACTGATAGTTTTTAAGCGTACAAAGAGAAGAGCGTCAAGGCCCCTAGCCACATAGCCAAAATGCGACTATACTCTATCAAAATGAAAGGTCTTAGTTATAAAATTGTGCACCTAGATATATAGTGCAAAGAAGCACAGCATTTGGGCTTTTTTACATGTTTGAGGAGCAAAGCTTCAAGAGAGCACTTCTTATGCTTTTGGAGGCTTTAAAGCAGAACAGAGTAGAAAACTAGCCAAAATCATATTCTTTGTGATAACAACTGTTATAAACAAACAATGGAAAGCATAGTACTACAATTAATTATCAAGAGCAAGATAAACACTAGGTGGTCCTTCCCATACTCGATTATCAATTAATTATATTTCAGCATGTGGTAATAGCGTACATACAATGTGAGAGTTGGGCTTATGATTACCACATTAACCATTAAGCTTAAATATATGTGCTACATTTATATTATTCTAGGTTTAATTTTCTAAATTGATTATCATATTGAATAAATCATAAAAATAGTATCACGGATTACATATACTTAATTTTCTGTAGAGCTATAGGATTTATATTCTGAAAACAAAAAGCAGTTTGTTTGATGAATGCTTCACAACGAGCACACACACATTATGCATACAATATAAAATCTCTATGCCTCTACAAGGAAATCTGTTAAGCTCAGCACATTATAAGCTTTCAATTAATACTTGACAAAGATCAAGAATAAAAACTAATAGAGTATTAAAATGTGCTATATAAATAATGGAAAACAGAGTATTACAACAATTATCAAGCGCAAGATAATATAGTCTGGAAAAGAATCCATAAAATGTTCAAACCAATAACATTTAATTATTTCTTGATTTTATGTTTCAGAATATGGTGTACATATTATATAAGAGTTGAGGATACTATTACCGCATTGACCATAAAACTTAAACACGTGCTACAATTATATATTGTAGGTTTAATTTTCTTAATTGATCATATCATGCTGAATAATTCGTAAAAATATTGTGATGAATTTTGTATACTTAATTTGCTATTAGCTTTTTATTCAGAAAAAAAGTTGCATTTTGTATGATGAAGAGACTGCTTCACCTTGGACTTAGCTGGAGAATAGATGCTACAACAAAACAGATTGTAGAACACAAAGGAAGCATTTGGAACACTGAATTGGATTAGAAGGATAGAATTGGGAGTGATAGGATTACAGGGGATTATATTAAGGTTAATTATGGCATATTATTATAATATGGCGTTTAGTGCTATACCGTATAAGAACGTATAGGTATTGAAAAATAAATAATTTATGACAATTTGTCTAATCTTAAAAAAGAGTAAAGATACTTTCAAGTAACTTCTTTTTTCTACAAATATATATGAATAATTTACTTTTTCATTACTTCTAAGTAGACATTACATTTTCTAAACTTAAGTCTTTTAGTATCAAAATAAGTAACTTATTTTGGCTAAATATAAGTTACTTATTTTAAAACTTGCTTATTTATTTATTTACTCATAAAATTTAGTTCTTGTCTAAGAATGTATATTAGGATAACTTACTTATTCTTTTAAGTAAAAAAGTTATTCTTTCGAATGTAACTCTACATTAATGTCGAAAGAAGTATGTACTCATTTTTAACTTTGATTATACAAAAATACATTTATTTTAAACTTACTTATTTACTTTTAAGTAAAAAGTTATTCTTTTCTAAAGGAAGCTTAAAAAGTGCAGTTATTTCACATTTTGACAACTTACTTTTCTTACTTATAAGTAAAAAATTAATATTTCTTAAAAGGAACTGATACCTACTTTCTTTTAATTTTGATCGATTAAAAAAATTAATTCACACCTTACTCACTTAAAAGAAAATTTACATGTTCTTGTTTTTGTTTAGACTTTCGATTTGTGTTTCTTGTTTCTTGCTTTTCGTGTGTGTAAGTGATTCTAATCCACCCTTAACCTGTGTCCCTACCTTTCATTATTTTACGCGGTCAACATAACATAGTAGAAGTTGACCAGATAACGTATTACGGTGCACCGAACACACCTAAAGTGTATTAGGAACTTATGAAAAAGGTTATAAGAAAAATACTGGCTATTCATTGGAATTCTGACGGAGATAGAGAAGTTACTGCATCGAATTCTCACAATGATTTGGTAGGAAGATACTTGTTTTAAACAAACCGAACCAATAGGATTAGCAAAAGGTTCACCAAAGGGGATGTCAAAAAAAAAAAAAAAAAAAAAAAAAAAATGAAAGAAATATATCAAAAGCAATACATTTTAAATATTTTAGTCACTTATATTTGCAGTGCCATATAGCCACTCTTGAGCCTTTTGTCCTAAATAACAAGTCTAGGTACTTAAAAAGGCGACCTTTCAATATGCACCTAAAGTTAATGGTTATACATTTTAAATCTAATTGATTGAAGAAACAAAGAAAGAACAATAATATGCTATTGAAGATCACACTGCACCTTGAGATTTATGTTTAACCCCAAAAGAGTATAGTAAGTATATATCTCAACAGTTGATAAAAAATGCATGGCCTTTTTTGATCATAAAGTTGCAGCAACACAAATTCAACCTATAAAGATTTGGAGTTCATCTCAAAAGGTCAACCTTGTTAAGAGTAGCTCAAACCCTTATATATTGGTCTATATTTCAGTATTAGTAGATATGAGATTTATCCATTAACATGTTTTAGCAAGATAATGGTTCGTTTGAGCATACCAATCTTGAAATTTGTGTGCTCATCTTTGAGTCTCAATCGGATCAAAATTGCTTACTTGAGTTAAAATGGGATTGATACTATATTAAGATTTGAAGTTCCATATTAAAAGGTAAACCTTGTTAAGAGGAGTAGCCCAAGCGATTAGATGAGGTGAGATTCATCCTTTAACAGTAACACAACCACCATACCATAAAAAATTCAGCAACAAGACTACTTCCTTTAATGTTTTGAAATGCCATGTGAGACCAATTAATTTATTCAGCAATTGTACACAAGTTTTGTGAAATAAAGTTACATGGCTCACAAGCATGTCTATCATGATAATGATTGTTCACAATTAGCGAAGAAAAATGATGAATGCATGCATGCACAAGAGCAATTAAGGACTTTGTTCAGAAAATAATTATGTGATTAATGATACACACAAGAACTATAGTCACAAAGGGAGAAGAGAGAAATAGGGTGAGGGGTAGGAGATTACACTGAATCTACTGGGTCTTCTTATCTTTTTTAGAAGGCATTGGTATCTTTCTCAATATTTGTTCATCAATTTTCTGGTACTGTGTCTGAATAATCTTGTGTGCTATAATCAGCTTTTCATCGATTTGCTTTTGATATTTGGTGTACAACGCAGGTAGTGATAAACTAAGAAGAACACCTGCAATAATAACAATAAAAAACCACATTACCACTAAAGAATATGAGAAAACAGAGACCTAGAGGAGATCCAGAAAATACTGACCAATATATGCCAGGGTAAGGAAGTTGAAGAAACTTCCAATGTAGGATATCACCCACAAGCCCAAAAAAACCTAACAAGCAAAATCCACATTGCATGGAAATAACCTCAGATAACATATACACAATAAGGGTCAATAAACACTCTACTCGGGCACAAATTAAAATGTGTAAATAACCTGAACAAAGAGTCTCAAGTTTCCACCAATGGCAATGTCATGTGCAACGGATAATGCTTGATTTACATAAACTTGCATCTCATCAGCGCCTTTCACAACAGATTCCTCAGAAATGTCAAGATTAGGAACAGGAGGCAGAGGTCTAAAATCACAGAAATGAATATCCATTCATTAAACTTTAAGATTCCGGTCAATAAATAAGGATTATGTTGTTTGCATATAGAAACACCCATCATCAGAAAAACAAGAGGGCAGGCACATGGAACAAATGTCAGCCCTAAGAATGAAATATTCCATCAGTTTCCGCCAGTCCTAATAATGAAATAATTTCTGGCAAATATAACAGCTAAGGAGAGTACAGTAACAAATCAGAACTCATTTAAAAGGCAGTAAATTCCACACATTGATATACGTAAATCCATCCAAATTTATGCTACCTATTGAGAAGCAATGCAGATTTGGCCCAGAAGAATAAGATCACTACAAGCAATAATAAGACATTTGAAATAAATGATAAGATATTATAGCCGGCTCTTTCAAATAATAACCAAAGGGCGGTGGAACCAATAAGCAGAGCAGCACTGCCAAACCAATTTTTCCACAACAACACATCGGCAACTGCATCAAGAAAAGAGACATACAAAGCATTATTGCTTGAAAATTTTATCAAATCCATCCAAAATCATGGATCTGCACAGGGTTTGGAATTGGGTGTTGTACACTCCAAAATATTGTCCAAAAAATCTAATCCTCGAACATGTTATAATTGTAGATATGGATTATACCTGCGCTACTGCCGAGGACAAGATGGACAGAGGATCGATGCGATTCTCTCATGGAGATTGAGGGTTTTGATCAACGATGGTTTTGATGTTGGGGGAATTTGAAGGTGGAGCTGATGTAAAATTTGCACGTAGAGCTATAGACTTAAATAGTTAAATTATTCAAATGGCAAAATTGATACAAATTAGAAATATTGTGCCACTTATTTTGCCAGCATCAAATGGGAGATGACCATCCGTAGAAAATAGGGAAAATTGCAGTAGCGGTCCTTAATCTTTGTTTTTTTTGAAACATTTACTCTAACCTTTAGGTTATACAACAGAAGTCCCAAACTTTTGATAAGTTAGCAATTGGGGATTTGACGTTAGTTGATCAAAAAAAGTGGATTTTGATCAATTTTAACTAAATTAAAAGGAGTAAAATGGCAACACTTGAATTATCAAATTAAACAAATAAAACTAAACTCAAAATTAGGGATAACAATTTTCCCCGTTCCGCCCCGACGGGGTGGCGGGGCGGGACGGGGCATGAGGCTACATCCCGTTGCGGGTTGCGGGGCGGGGTGAACCCGCCCCGTGAAAAAAAAAAAAATTAAAAAAAATTACAAAAATAATAATAATAAAAAAATTAAACGAGGCAGTAAACGAGAAAAATTGTCGCCCTGCCCAACGTCCCGCCCCGTCTAAGGCGAGGCGGGGCGGGGTGGGGTGGGGCACGAGATGGGACGAGGGATTGCCACCGCGGGACAAGCCCGCCCCACTGTCATCTCTACTCAAAACATGAAAAAGGAAAATAACTCTAAACAACCATCTTCTTTGCTCGACCCAACCCGACCCAATCCAACCTAAATTAAATCAAAACCCTAAAATCCTTCTTCGACCACCACTAATCTTCTCCTCCTATACATACGTAGGCACTAATGAGATCTCCCACTGCACCACAGCCCAGTCCACAGCTTACCCAAAACCTAAAAAGGAAAAAGAAAAGAATAACAGCTACTGTCGAAGTATAACATAAATGTATAAAGAAAGAGAATCGAATTTGAAGGTTTTTTCTGTTTCAAAACTGAGGGAAGCAACTATAAATTTCAATAGGCCACTGAGGATTGGGGAAGGTGATTTCCAGTTATGCCTCCAAATGGACAGGGAAATTCCATGGTGGTTGCCATTATAAAACTCAATACACAAGGATTACATGTATTTGTTTTGTCTTTAGAATTCAAGGTTGAGAAATGCATACATTGCAGTACAAGCTTTGAAACAAGCCATTCTTTCAGATCCCCAGAATCTCACTGCATATTGGGTCAGGTCCTGTGTTTGTAACTATACCGGAGTTGTTGCGGGTCTATAGTTAAGAACATGTACTCAATTGATTATGTTTGAGGTTGTAGTTTTTAAATTGGGTGATATTATTTGTGTTGTTAATTCAAGGGCTGCATTGCAATGGTTTGGAGTTTTTTCAATTTGATTTAGTAGCTAAAGCTGCAATGATTTTGGCGATGGTGGCAATTTGTGGCGGCCGTGGGCGGTGCAGCGATGTATTGGTGGATAGCAACGGTCGGCAATGGCTGATTTTTTTTGGTGCGGTGGGGTGGAGTGAGGGGTGAGAAACAGGGCCGGTTCTGTGATTTTCGAGGCCCGAGGCGAACTCCCAACATTGGGCCCCCAACATCAACGTAAATGTAAAATTCAACAGAAAATTTTTTTTTTTGGGCCCGAAAATTTTTATTGGGCTGGCCGGCT
>CAIGRN010077560.1:426-17156 GCA_903798345.1 Fraxinus anomala
CATTTCGTGGACATGATGAATCTGAAGACGAGGTCTCAATCAAGAAACTACTCTTCAGTGTCCTGGTGATGCACGTTGGGGCTCTCACTAATTTGTTTAATTAACTTAATTGTCATGTTTTCAGACATAGTCGACGTTGTTGAGATGATTGCTACTCCATAGCATAGAAACATTTGTGCAAACAAAACTTGGGAATTAAATATTAAAAGGAAAAAAATCATCAAGTTATTCTTCTGATGATTCGGTATTTATTACCTGCAATTATGTTCAGATTTTGATATTCTGGTCCAAGTTCTTGACTTTCTAAAATCCCCAAGCATAGATTCTGTTGTGGCTACAAATGAAGAGCATGCTAAATACTTAATAGTATCTAATCTAAACAATGTGTTCATAATAAAGGATTTCTAACGGGGTTGTTACGCTAATAGTGAGATAATCTGGCGATTCTAGTTCAAAATAGACATTGTTGGCGAAGCTCAAATTTAAGGAGCTGGAAGAGTACACGAAATCAGTGAAAGATGTAGAAGGTCTCCAGCATTCAGGAAGATACGGATCGTCTAATTTGTGAACATCATCTAATTTGTTTGCAATAAGTTTTCCATTACAAGTAATTTTCAATGGATTTTTGCGCAAATCTGTTGAGAAAATTCTTCAGACATTCCAAAACCAGCAATGGAATTTCCATGGCGACTTAATAGATCCTAACCAACAGTGGTTTTGGCCAAGCTTGAAAATTTTGCGTATAATTCAGTTTAGTTATAAGTTAATAAGTAAATGAGTAAAACAAAAAATACGTAAATTTTAAAATAAATACCTTTTTTTTATTGGTATGTCATGCAACAACCGTCGACGAAGAAGATTTACAGTGGCATGACAATCAAATATTCATTTTTTATCAATTTGATCAGAGATAGCACTTGACGCTCAATGACCTACTTTGAAGATCATGGATGGAATTCAAACAAATTAAAGTTTACACCCAGTTAACATCTTGCTGAAAGTTCAGAGACCATAAATGAAATTTACACCTTTCAAAAAAAAAATTAAACACATCCAAGGAAACTTGAGAATAATAATTTACTTAAAAGTAAGTTAAACTTAGCCAACATATTCAACTGTCGCAAAATTCACTTATTTAATTTTGTTCGCCAAAATTATTTTGTAATTCGTTGCAAAATCAACAATTAAATACTCCTTTTTATGTTAATTTAGTTCATCTAAAAATGCAAGGTGGACTTTGTTTTTTTCATCAATTATTGGATGCATTTTTTGATAAACGGGTAAAAAAAATTTGAATTCATGATCTTTATCAAGTATTCGTGTTATCTAAAAGTTTAATATCTTAAATAACATAATTTATCATTTTGTAGCGTTGTTTGAAAGACAAAAGGTTGAAGAGGAACAATGGAATTCCAGGAGGAAGAACTCATTATCACTAACAGTCCACACAATTGAAAAATGCTGTTCCTATGTATAGTTATTAAAATGCAAAATAAAAAAGAAGTAATCTTAAAAAATAATTTTTTTTTTCTGAATTAAACCTAATATTCAAATACAAACAAATACCAAATATAAGTGATTTTATCAAGTCTTTCAATCTAATTCTCATCACATGCTCCATCAACTTGACTTTGACGAGTTATACTGCAAAGATCTTTTCAAGCCAACTATCTTAGCTCAAACCAAATTTTGATAGCGCCCACCAGATAGCATATCAGTACTGGTCCTCCAAGAACGTAGAAGTTGCACTTAACCTCAAAATCAACTCTAGGGTGAATAACTTCCCAGCTTCCTCTTCTTTTTTGTGTGCCAACGAGCTATATCTTTTCCCTTGTGCCATTTTTTTTGTTTTCCGTGAATGCTTAGTAGGGCCTGTAGCTTTTATTGCATAATATAGATTGAGGCATTAGTATACATTGATTTGCATATACATATACAAATATAACCGTCCACAAAATAGATAATCCTAAACAGTATTAATCTCAAGACAACTATCTCACAAACTGAAATACATCAAAAAACAGTGGGGTTTCTATTAGGAATTGGCTCTGGCTATTTCTCTTTGGGACAAATAAACAAATTTGTATTCTATGTAGGACAAACAAATTATAGCCTGTCCTATTCTATGTGGGATTGTATGCCAGAAAACAACAAATTGTATAGTAAAGCTCCAGGAATTATGAAAGGTAACATACCAGATAGCTGCTCTGGCAGTTCAGTGCAATCCGCGTAATTCCAACCAATTTTCTCGTTTTCATAGTCATAATCACCAACTTCCATAACACAGAAATGTCTGAGAATTAGATTCATAGACAAAATATCCATCTAGTTATTTTGCTAACACTTTCATATTCATTACCTCCAATTATGTTCAAGTTTTCAAAATCTGGTCCAAGTACCTCGCTTTCTATAATCCCCAAGCACACGTTGTCAAGAGGCTAAAATTAAATAGCTCGCTAAGTACTTAATAGTGTCTTAACGAAGAACTAAATTAATTTATAATGATTTCCAACAGGTTCTTATGATTTACGCTGACTATAAGATAATCTGTTGGTGTTAGTTCAAAATAAACTTTGTTGTTCCCCGTGAAGCTCAAATTTAGTGAGCTGAAAGAGTACAGGAAATCGTTAGAAGATGCAAAGGGTCTCCAGCAGCAGGAAGATACGGATCCTCACCTGGTGCAGCTGTCTTCTCTGCCAACTCTTTCACCTGAAAACATAACTAGCAAACTATTGAAACCCGTAACTCTTATACAGCAATCATTTTTTTTAACATCTCACCTGGGAAAGAACATCTTGGTATATTACAGGGCTGAAGTAATTGTAAGTAGTCCCACTGTCCAACATAAAAAGCAATCCCGAAGCAAGAGGATTTCCATCATATAAAAGATCTGCGGGGCCAAGCATGTTATATGGTCTGCAAAATTTGTAATTTTTCATTACTACTCCATATATATATTTTTTTTCCAGTACTTCTTAGTGGAACAGATTTTGACATGTAGTACTAAACTTCCTTACTCGATGTGATTATTCGAAAATGGAATCCATATAGTTTCTGGTAAATTGGATTTAGAATCTCCAAGGACAATTCAGACAGGCAAAGTAACCTTCTTAATTAGACCTTGATCACTTAGCTGAGACAACATACTTGTTTTGCCAGTGCCGAGGCCTAGAACTCCATCTGTAAAAGGAGAACGGAATGAATCATCAAATTCCTGATCGTATCCGCACCTGCCAGTAAGAGGACCGTTGTGTAAGTACAAATAAGTACAATGACATTAAGAACTGTGTTACAATCAGATGCTTATTACTTACCCAAAGGGGAGAGTGTGTAGATTGTGATGGATTTCTTTTTAAGGAAGAAGAGAACAAGAACATGTCCTTAACCAGAACGCCACGAGTTGAACCATGGTCTGCATATTCAACCTGATAATCACATTGGTGATTTTGCTGACGTCATTGCGGTTTATTGGTTTTTCGACCAACTCACATGTCATTATCCTCGCATGACACGAGATTGTTGCTGGTCGTGTAAGGATCATGAGGGGTTGAATATATGCTAAAAGGCTGCAAATACGGCCAAAGTTATTATATTTTCAAGCTAATTTTAAAAATTATATGTTTGTAGAGCTTAATATATTTTAAATTTACCTTTAGAAACTTAATGTTGTCTGGGGAACAAGTGATCCATGTAAGGTCACTACCAGTGTCAATATCAAGATAGAACTCTTTCAACTCTTTTCCCACGTGAAGTACAGCATGAAAAAACCTGCAAATTGAATCGTTATAACTATTTTTATCATAATGTTGAATTTTAGAAACAACGTTTCTTTTAACTCAGAAAGAAAATTTGTGATACCCATTTTCAAGAGCATCTCCTTCTACTAGAAAATAGTACGATGAAGGACTGATAGGAATAGGAGATTGAGCCTTCATCCCTGTTACATTTTGCTGTCGATTGCCAATTGTGAAATTGATGTAGGACAATTAGCGTTGGAGTTTGAAGAAGAGATGGATCGAAATTGGCAAAAAAAGTTGCTGCTCCGAAGAAACGGGCATAACTTTCAGCTCGGGTGTGAGACTATTATAATATGTTTTCGAAAAAGGTTTTTAGTGTTCCATACCGTCCCAACCGGGGAACCCCCGGTTGAGGTCGTTTCCACCTTCAAATTCACTGTTTAAGGCACATTGGCGGGCCGTTGAAGTTTTATCATTATTTTTAGTTTTGGCGTTTTTAGTTGTTTTGACTTAGTGGATGTCTATTTTGGTCTTTTTGCTTAAATTAGGGTTCTCAGAGACTATTTAAAGGCTTTTGTTATCAGAAACGAACATGAAACTGTAGAGAATAAAATATAGTCCACAATATCATAGATTGCACTTTTTTGTTCCTTTCATATTCCATTTGAATAACTTTCGAAAGTGCAGAATGAGAAACCATAAATTGAAGGAGTAACAATGGGGTGCCAGTTGCGAATCAACGTCCTCGTAACGTCTTATAATGATTTGCATTGTTGTTTTGTACAATACTTGACAAAATCTTTGTTTCTTAAGGTGGAAATTCCAATGACGAAAAGATGAACAAGAAAAAAATAAAATCTTAACTTGTGAATTAACAATATTTAATCCATTAGATGTTTGTCTTTTCTAGTTACTGAACAACTTTAAAGTTTAAACATATTGCATACAGTAAAACATGAGCTAAATATCTGATGTATCTTCTCAAAAATTTAGCAACCAATGATAAGAAAAATCAATGGAAGAATAGGCTGTCGCAATCATGTCAGAAATTGTTGTGATGTAACTGTAAGGAATAATATAAATGCCGGTCCAAAAGGAAAAAAAAAATTCCTAGCAGAATTTGTCAACCACAATAGATCATTCCATTCCAAACTCATTCCAAATGCATCTTAAAATATATAATTATCAACTAATTTGATCTTATCTCTAAAATAAAACTTTTTAATTTGCTGCAAATTCAGGAATAAAAGACATTTTTACATTAAATCACGTTATTTAAAAGCTTATTAGCAACGCGGCTCACTTCTTAATTTTTATCAAAAGCTTATGCGGGAAACTTTTTTATATATGGGTAATACTTAGTTTTATCTTCAACCTTTACCTGCTAACTATCTCGTCTAGAAATTAGTTTGAACAATATGGTTTCATATTTTGTATTGCTTTTCAAAAGATAAAAGAGAAGAACAATGGAATTTGAACAAGATGAATTCAATATGACTAATATTTTCAATAGTTAATAGTCTGCATAATTGATAAATATTACTACTACTTATACTTAAAAATTCTTACTTAAAAAGAACTACAAATTAAACTTAATAACTATAGAAAGCTGATAAATCAAAATACAAGCAAATACATCTAAATTTTTGTGATATTGGCAAGTCTTCCAATCTGGTTTCCATGCTCTGCCACTCGACTTGGGGTGAGCAAAAGTGCTAAGATCTTTTCAAGCCAACTATTGCTTCACACCGAATTTCAATACGACCTATCAAACAGTGCATCAACATAGTGGTCTTCTAAGAAATGCAATTCTTCTTCTGGCAGAACACAACTGAAAGAGTGTTTTATTAATTAATTGAGTACCTGAAAAATAATTAGAAACAAATCTGAAATTGTAGAATATAAAGCATAATCCACTTTTCGCTCATTTTCACATTCCATTTTCAATCACTTTCGAAACCGCTGAATGAGTGAGAATAAACTTACATACAGGAGTTCCAATTGATAATATAATCCACTCAATTATGTTATCTTAGGATTTGTATAATATATGACAGAATATTTGTTTCCAAGCAAATAGAAGATTGGAAAAGGGTTATCAAACTTTGGAAAATTCACCATTCAAGTAGGGGGGTTTCCAATATATCTTTATTTGACATCAAGCAGTGAAGGTCAGATTGGAAAAGGGTTATCAAACTATTGTTGAATGATTCAAATGAAACATGTATTCTTAATTTGTGAATTAAGGATTAGTCAATCCATTAGATGTTTTTGTCTTTTTTGTTTGTATTGAACAACTTTGGAGATGCCAATATATGATGGAATAACACAAGTGTGTGTAGAGGTAACCACAGTCTGTGACCAAAGGAAACAGGACTGAACCCAAACAAAGCATGCGCCCAGTGGGTCGCTTTGGGAATAAAAGAATTGCTAGTCGTAGAATATCATCGTCATCGGATTTTTTTCCTGCACAAACAGTGGGCAAGCATATTGAGAATTCATAGGCCTTCAAACATTTTCTTCTAACATTTATGTATTTAAACATTATGGAAATCAACATGTGGCCTCTATCAGAGAATACTATACATCTTCCATGCTTTATAAGGCCAGATTGAATGAGCATTGGCAAGTTTGGAAATTGATTTGCCTGAAGCCAATTGTACACCATATTATTCTAAGCGATGAAAGCAAATAAATCTCTGAGGAAAGTGACGTTGTGAATATCAACTTTACTGTGAATGAATAATCCAGCTTCCTTTTTTTTTTCTCATGTGCGAACGAGCAATATCTTTTCCGTTGTGCCATTTACCATTTCTCGTATTCCCTGAATGCATAGTAGGTGTGCATCTTTTACTGCACAAAGTATATTTAGGCTTCAGTTAAACATTAATTTGTTTTGTATGTAAAGCTCCTGGAGTCCCTTGTATGGAAAAAAAGAAAACGTTAAAAGTAACTTAGAAGAAAGCTTATCTGGTAATTCACTGCAGTTTGCGTAATTCAATCCAATTTCTGGTTTTCAAAATCATAAATCACCAACTTTTGTAGCATAGAAATGACCTTGTACTTTAAAATTGAGAATTTGATTCAACGACGGAAATCCAAGTCATTCTGTTAATGCCTTGTTTATTTTTCTTCTCTCCAATTATGTTCAGGTTTTCAAATTCTGGTCCAAGTTCCTGGGGTTTCCCAATCACATTGTCCAGTTCCTACAATTGAAGAGCTTGCCAAGGAAGTTTGTAATGAAGAATTAATAAATGTATTGCATGTTTTGTACATTGTATAAGACTATACTGGATGGTACAAAGAATTTGATTTTAGCATCTTTTTCTTATTATTGTCATATACCATCTGAAACAGAACTCCAGCAGGTCCTCAAGACATGCTGACAATAAAACATTATGTTGGTGCTAGTTTAAAACAGACATTCTTGTCAATGATGAAGCTCAAAACTATCGAGTCAAAAGAGTTCAAGAAATTAGTGGAACATGCCAAAGGTCCCCTTGAAATCTTAGCTGTGACAAAATACATCTTCCAAAACTTCCAAATCCTAGGACTCCATCTGCAAAAGGAGGAGGATGTGCAGCAGAAAACTCCTGATCATATATCTGCATCCGCTAGTATGAGCATTTTAAGTATAAAGAGGACTAAATTATGGCGGAAGGTTAGAAATATCAATAATTCCATATGCATTCAGTAGTGGAAATAAGCTCAAGTAATTGCAATGACATATTCAACCCAACAAGCAAGAGATGTAGTGTCCTTTAATTTTCAAAATGAGAAGCCTACTTACCCAAACATGAGAGTGGGAGAGGATTGAAGTAGATTTCCCTTTTAAGGAGGAAGAGAGTAAGAATGTGTCCTTAACCAGAACACCAAGAATGTGTCCTTGCTGTAGTTTTGAATGATCCACTCAATTTAGATCTTACAGTAAATATAAGAACTAACAGAACAGAATCGAGTAGTTGAAATGGTTGATTGCACTTTTATCTTGTTTTCACATTCCAATTTGAGTCACTTTCACCGAATAATAGAATGAGATGTTGAATCCACTTCATCATATCATGTTATGATATTTACTGTTGTTTTGTACAATATTCGACAGGATCTTTATTTCCAAGGCTTGATTTTTATCATGCCCTAGCATTACAAATATGGAAAAATAAAGATCTTGACAAATCAACAAACTGAATTATGTAATGATATAGATTTATAATGAAACTTGTTGTTTGGAATGAGACAATGCAAAACATATACAAACGTTTCTAAGGTGCCTCGCAGTTCAAATAAATGTGGAGCCAATTAGCCACAATACATTATTCTCTATCATAAAAGCACATACTTAACATAGACCTTTTACTGCTGATGTAATCGTTCGACCAAATGGGATACCTAAAACACGGTTGGATCTTACCAACCAAATAAAGCTCGAAGAATCCCAAGTATACTGCCACTTAGCAGTGCCTTCAGAAGTTGAAGCTTCCTGCTTGTGTATGGTGGGTACCTTGCAGCTATATCCCCAGCAAAACTACGTTTTAAAACTGCCTTCTTATGGCTGAAAGCATCAAAAGAGAATTTCCCGTGGTATGATCCCATTCCACTTCCCCCTACGCCTCCAAATGGTAAAGATGACTCTGCAAGCTGCACCAGAAAGTTTATCATAATGATTCAGGTCATTCCCATTGACATTTTGTTTTGATAAGCTCATCATTTTACATGACCACTAGAGGTGCGGCAACATAATTAGAAGGGAGAAATCACATCATGATTGTAAAAACCGTCAAAGCTAATGCAAATCGTCGTGCAAGTATATACACAACAATATATGCTGAATATAAATGACAATTTCAAATCTACCAAAAGCTTTAGTAAGGATTATAATCCAGGAAGAACAATTACATGCAGAGTAGTGTCGTTAATACACAAACCCCCTGCTGAGACACTTCCTACGAACTCATCCATTAGCTTTTTGTCATTCGTAAATAAATAAGCAGCAAGAGGCTTCTCTCTTGCATTGATAACATTGATACTGTCTTCAATTTTGTTGACCTTCACAAAAGAAAACATTACTTAAAATTAAAATTTTCCAGAGCTAAAATAAAAGCAAAGACAAAAAGTCGAACATGTGTATCTTTCTGCCCTCTGTATTCATATTAAAAAAAAAAAAAAAAAAGTAGCATTGTATGCCATATTTGCTATCAAAAATTTCGCCTCTTATAGCGAATAATTACGAGTTCTTGGAAATTCATCATAAATTTTGCTCTTTGTTTCATGTTGACGTATATCTCATTTATAATGGGGCTCAGAAAAATTCACCACATGAACCGTAGTTTTACCGTGATGATGGGAAGTAAAGGACCAAATATCTCCTCATTCATGATCAGAGAATCTTCTGGAACATCCAACAAAATAGTCGGAGCAATCCTTCTGCCAGGATAGACAGGAGAATAATAACCTCGATAAAAAATCAAGTTTAATCGTTAGTGTAAAATCAAGCATCGGAACTTACAGATTGGTTTTGTTCCGTTGACCTCCATGAACTACCTTACTAAAAACATTCTCATCATCCATTAATTTTGTCAAGCGATCGAAGTGACTGGAATTTACAATGCTTGATAAGTCTAGTGATTTCAGAGGTTCCTTCCCATAGAACTTCTCCAGTTCAGATATCAGAGCATCTATCTGATGAGAAATGACATCAGAAGTTATTGAAACATAGAAATTCGATATCCACATCGTTTAAGTTATATGGATCTTTAATCAAATGGAGAAAACTCACCAACTTTGAAGCAAATGCTTTTGTAGTTATTACGTAATCAGGGGAAACACAGGTTTGCCCGCAGTTTGAGGCCCACTTGCCTCCAATTATCCGTCTAGTGGCAACCTTGAAAATGCAGAATAACAATGGTAAAAATAACAGCACACAATAGTTTTGGCCACGTAACAATTTGAATTTGGCATTATGAAAGATATCATTACTTCTAAATTTATGTTCTTATCAACAACCGCAGGAGATTTTCCACCGAGTTCCAAAATCACGGGCGTAAGATGCTTTGCAGCAGCAGCTAATACAATACGTCCCACCTTTCCATTTCCTACGAATTTACTTGTTTGAATACATATTTAGAAAGGTCATTTAAATCTGAAAATTTCAGTCAGTCTATATCATAATGGTAAAAGATTATTAGGGAGTAGAATCCATGAGTGATTACATTCGGTATACCTGTATAGAATATTTTATCCCATTTTTGCTCCAGCAATGCAGTCGTTTCAGGGACAGCACCCTCAATAACTTTCACTGCCGAGGAATCCATATATTCCCCAAGAAGCTTCGAAAGCAGTGCGGATGTGGCAGGGGCAATTTCCGATGGTTTCAACAATAAAGCATTACCGGCTGCAATAGCTCCAACAACTGGATCAAGAGATAACACTACAGGGGAAAGGAACAGTCACAATTGAATATAATCGAAAATTAAAACTTGTGAACAAAGAAAACAAATAAACCGGAATCATCGTACAAAAAGGATAGTTCCAAGTTGATATGATCATTATAACACCGAGGGGTTCTGAAACTATTTCGGCTGATGAGGGAAATGTGGTTGATGAGGTTTTCGCCTGCGACCACAAATAATTAGAGCTGAAATAAGCTTATTTGACTGATGATCAAGATAACAATAAGGTGAAAGTTTATAGTAATCGAGGTAAATTACCTTTTCTGGAACCATCCATCGGCGTAATTCCTTCAATGCCAACTTGCACGATGATTTGACAGTAGAAATCTACAGAGAATATAACACTAATCAGAAGCTGAGAATGAAAAGACAAACACAATGTATATTTTCAGCTGAAATATATATAACATATCTCTTCAGGATGTTAGCTAATTAGTTCATGATTAAAACTGCTATTATCATAAAAAGCAAACCAAGTTTGCAAAAACACACAAAAAGATCAAAAGTGTTGTCTCAACTAGTCATCAAGAATGTACATAGGCATGCCACAAAAGAGAGGCAGCTCAACCCCTGAGCAAGCAAAGGATAAATAATATTTGCTCCCCTACATGGTCCTGATTCCTCATTCATAATAAAATTCAGCATCTAAAAGACAATCGCTTTCAACCAAATCAAATCGAAAAGCCACAAATAAATAACTCAGAAATTTCTATCTTCTTCAGCAAAAATAAAACACTGGATGGCAATCAAAAAAGACAAAAATGATTAGCAGTCCCTTGGTTCCACTAAACTTGTTGATACAATAACAAGTAAAACTCATCTTTGGGACTAGCTCATAAAAGGAGCCTATCTAGCTATAATGTCAAAGGTCAAGTTTTAACTTGGCAATATGAGATTCCCCTCGTGTTTGCTCCGGTGCCAGTTGTTACAAACAAAATAATAAGAAATCCGGGAAAGTGTTCAATTAATTATAAGTTGACTGGCTGAGGTATAAATCACCAAGCCGCAAGTAAAGTTATTATATGAGCATACTCATTTAAGGACTGTGATATTCACTCCTAGTTATAAGGAAAACAAGTATAAATTATGTGACCTCATGGACAAAGGCTTCAAATTCTGGTTTATTGAGGTCAGAACGGAGAGCTTCAATTATATCTTTCTCATGGTTATTAGCCATTTTTATCAGGGCTTTTAACTGCGACTCCCGCCACTCATAGCTTTTTGTCTTGCCACTTGTATAGGTTGCCTTCAGTTCAGCCACCACCTCCGCCAAGTCCACTGCCATGCTATCAACAAACATCAACACCCCACTTTAAAGTGTGTGCATTTGTGCGGATACAGAGGCTAATGCGTTTGGAGTGCTGGGAGTACTGATGCAGTAGAGAAGGGAATATGGTCTTCTGTATAAAGAGACGGTATTTTGGTTTTGACAGTAATGAGCTTTATATGGTGGCTTATATGCTTGGTTTTATTCTTGGGAAGGGGAAGATGGCCGGCTGCATTGGGCCACATTAACAAGCTTGCTTTTTTCTAATTCATTTTAACTAATGCTATCTATTAGAAGGTTTACTGCTATGTAGCCCGATGATGATCACCTGACGAATGGAGTTCAATCACCTAGATTGATGAAGATCATCAAGTAATGTTACTATTCATCTAGAGTTTAGACGATCATCCATCTATGGGGCAGTGCAATGAGGTATGAATACATCTTCAGACATTGGACAAGATTGCAGTGATTCATGATCATCTAGACTCTAGAAAAATAGAAACATTACTTATTCTTTTAATACGTCATAAATCTTGATGCATGAAGTCAATGTTGTCATTGAAGTGTATCTTTAATCTAATGTCAAAGTCTTAAGAATGCGAGTGTAACTAGTTATTCGATTAGGTGTGGTGCTTAACTCAAAAGGATTCAATTTAAATGTGTGAAACTTACGTTGAGAGAGATGGGATAATCTCTTCGATTTGAGATTACTATGAACTTATTATTTTTTATGGAGTCAATATTGGCATAAATAGCATCTTAAAATCTACCGTCAGTCATTAAAATGCGTAAATAACTAGTTTGTCGATTAGGTGTGGCGCCTAGCCCTAAAGAAAATGTTGACATTTAAGACATGATAGGCAATTATAATCACGGTATGTTGTGAATGTACGAGAATCACATATATAGGAAAATAATTACATAAAGAGAAAATGGATTATTTATTCAATTTGAGATTATTGAAATGTCTAGTGAACAAAATTTGTTAGTAGTGTACAATAGAGTTTGACTAAAACGACCCCCTACATGTTGTTGTCCAATTATATCATAAAATAGGGCTTCAATATAAGTTGTCACAAACTCCAAATCAAGGTTGCAGATCTTATCACTACAGGCATATTAATTTAATTCCCAAAAATCACAATCATATTCCATAATTTATTTCTTAATTTAATCAAATCTTCAGCCTAACAAGATTTAGACTTCTAATAAATACATTAATATCAGCAGCCGTAGGTGATAAATTATGCAATCATACATTTATTGTCACAAAAAGCTTTTTATTCGTTTAATATTGTTTTTCACACACTCTTGTATCATGTTTCAAGTCTAGATAAAGAAAGCTAGTCTCACTAGATTTTTTTCCCGACAAACTTTCAGACGTGCCTGTTGGAATTCGTTAAGCAGTATGATGGGCGTGATGCACACATCGATTGAATGAGACTTCATCGAGGAGCAACAAGTTTGCATGTTGTCACCATATAATGTTTCACTGGCTAACGGCAAGTATACATTTTTTTATCACATCTTATAATAAAATATTAAATCCTTGTACTGACGTGAAAAGGTGATTCGTGTAGTCAATTTCAACTTCTTTAATAATATTTACATTTTGGAATAACATATAAATATTTTTTTAATACAACATTATTGATTGAAGAAGTGAAATTGATTAATGAAATGTTCTTTGTTTGTATCTTGGAAAAAAATATGTTAAATAGACGGAAGAGGAAAACCCGTGAATTAATAAAGAATTCAATGGCATTTCTAACTCAAATAACGTCCAAATAGATAAGTCAAGACCTTAATAAAAAGTTTAAATATATCCCCACTGTCCCACCACATTTTAATTGCATTAAAGTTCCTAACTTATATTCATTATAACATTTATGTCCTCATTTTTCTTCACATTCTTATTCTCAAATAATTACAAATAAAAAAAAAAAAAAACTTATTTACCCCTCGTATTTAAAAAAAAGGAAGCTAAAATAAAATTAAGACTGAATATATTTCCTTCGTTTTAAAGTATGCTAATGATATTTTCAGATGAAAACCGTGATCAAGGACAAAATTTGCTAATTAATAAAAGTTTAAAGATAAGAGTATATGATGAAAAAATTAAGAATACAAACACGACGATAAGTAAAGGTTAATGTTATTTAATGTAATTTAAATGTAATGTATTTGTTGCGAGTATAACTTAAAAAAAAAAGGTAAGTCAAATCAAGGCTGGTCTAATAGGCTGGACCCAGTCAATCTTGGTTCAACCTGGTGGCCATATTTGGACTTGAATAATGTAATAGAATCTTTTGGCATGGTTGGGCCATTAACTTGGTCAAGTGAGCCAGCACAAAATTGGCTCAACCGGCCTATTATTAAAAGAGTGATACAAAATATACTTGGATTAAATTAATCTAGGTAGCTTTCCTCCCTTGATCACATCGCATTTAAATAATCTCACTAATGAGATGAAATTAGACTAGATTTTTCAATCTTTATAATGAAGAATGGAGAATCAAACGGAACAAAAGATACATATAGCACATGTTAGAATTTGGGTGTGACCCGAATTACTTGTTGAAATAATTGAAGAATTCTAATTGAAGTGCACGTAAAGAAGAATTCAATTTGAAATGTTATTTGAATCCTATGTTAAGTTAAAGTTCTGTTTTGAAAGTTCATTGAGAGTTGAAAATTGATACTGAACTTGAAGAAGAGTCTGGAATGAAGAAAACAACTTGAAACCAAAAAAAAAAAAGAAAAGGGCAGAACGCTCGACGCTGCCCCTA
Source organism: Fraxinus anomala (assembly GCA_903798345.1). Classification (NCBI taxonomy): domain Eukaryota; kingdom Viridiplantae; phylum Streptophyta; class Magnoliopsida; order Lamiales; family Oleaceae; genus Fraxinus; species Fraxinus anomala. The sequence goes on from CAIGRN010077560.1 coordinate 14,672, forward strand.
TTCAATATTTTGCCCCGAGCGCCAGGTTTTTTGCCTTTTTTTTTTTCCCTCTTTTTTTGTTTTAGACTCGATTTTTTGATAACCTATTTCATCAACTCTACTAAGAGGGTAGAACATCCCCTATAATATTAGACTCTTTTATACAATTTTATAGTGTGAGAATCATGTGAAAAAAGTGATTACTAACTTTTAGAATCATTGTAATATTTCTCTATCTTTATTATTTGTGGTGCAATAAAATCTTTTAATTCATCTGTTATATTTTCTTGTCTTCTTTTATTTTTTTACTTACGATCATATACTTCATAGTTTACCATATAACTTCAACATTTCAATCCGACGATTGGTTTCATATGAAGCAATATCGAGCGATACGTGATTCTTGAATTCCCAACAATTGGTATCCAGAATCTTAAATTTCCAACAATTAGTATTAGAGATTCTGGGTATAATTAACACAACAAGTGATATCAGAGAGATTTTAGTATCTTGTTTGTTTTACAATAACACGTGATACAAAGCTACAGATCTCTAGGAACATACAGAGCCAAAATTGATCATTACCAACCAAATAAAGCTCGAAAAATGCCAAGTGTATTGCCATCTAATAGTGCCTTGATGAGTCGCAATTTCTCTGGTGTATATGGCGGGTACCTTGTAGCCGCATCCCCTGCAAAACTACGCCGTAAAACTGCCTTCTTATGGCTGAAAGCATCGAAAGAGAATTTCCCGTGGTATGATCCCATTCCACTTTCACCTACGCCTCCAAATGGTAAAGTGTTAACCGTAACCTGCATCAGTAAATACCAACTTCAAATTTCGCGGGGTATTTCCAAAACCACGTGGAAATTACATCATGGAGGTGAAAAACGTCATGCCTAATGCAAGATATAGTGCTAGTAAATATGCAACAATATACGCATAATACAGTTGGCACAAATAATTACATGCAGAGTAGTCTCATTAATCGAAATCCCCCCTGCTGAGACGCTTCCTATAAACTCCTCCTCGAGCTTTTTCTCATCTGTGAATAAATAAGCAGCCAGCGGCTTTTCTCTAGCATTGATCACATTGATACTGTCTTCAATTTTGTTGACCTTCACAAAAGAAAAAATAACAACATTTCAAATTAAAACTGTCCCAAGCTAACACAAAAATAAAGCAAAGAATGTCAAACAGGTTCGCCTTTCTGCCCCTTTTTTGTCTCGATAAAAAAGCACTGCAAAAAAAAATTACAAAATTCTTCACCTCTTAAAATGAAGGACTACGAGTTGTTTGAAATTCATCGTATATTTTTCTCTTTNAAGCTAACACAAAAATAAAGCAAAGAATGTCAAACAGGTTCGCCTTTCTGCCCCTTTTTTGTCTCGATAAAAAAGCACTGCAAAAAAAAATTACAAAATTCTTCACCTCTTAAAATGAAGGACTACGAGTTGTTTGAAATTCATCGTATATTTTTCTCTTTGTTTTCTTGAAGTGAATTATCATTCTAATCCAAGCATTTCTCTGTAAAAATTATGTCAAAACATTGCAGGGAGCTACATCAGAAAATGCATGATTTTCTTCTTTTTCTTGATCGAGGAGAAAGTATTGGCAAAATGATCCTGGTCTCACAATCTCACCCATGTTTATGTTGACACACATCTCACTTATAATCATCTAGTACTGGGGTTGTATCCAGAAAGGTTAACTTACTAGGTGGAATCACATGATCCCCATCTTCATATCAAGCCAATTTGAAAATTTTGTTCTCAAATCTCCATCCCACTCGAATGAAGCACCACATCAATATAGCCCAAGCTTGATCATTACGGCCCCACAAGAGAGTTCTTCTTCCGTCCATCTCACCTACTCAATCAAGGCCTACATGATATCCATCTAAAATATGTACCTATTAGGTGGAGTAGCCTAAACCACTTATAAACCATATTGTCTCCATATCTAACCGATGTAGGACATTTTTTCTCACATTTACAACAAAAATGAGGCTCCGCGAAAAGTATGAACAAAGGATCGAAATTTTTACCGTGATAATTGGAAGTAAAGGACCAAATATCTCCTCATTCATGATTAAAGAATCTTCCAGAACATCCAATAGAATAGTGGGAGCAATCTTTCTGCCATCATAGAAAGGAAAATAATATCGACACAAAATCTATTTTGATTTAAGTTCATTGTTGAATAAGGCAAAAAGTGTTGAGTCACCTCGTCTAAAAAGTGGGGTAACACATTTATTTAAATTTAGTCTTCAATAAAAAGTATAAAATCATCTTTGTGACTCACAGATTGGTTTCATCCCGTTGACCTCCATGAACTATCTTATCCAAAACCTTCTCATCATTCATTAATTTTTCCAAGCGATTGAAGTGGTTGGAATTTACAATGCGCGATAGATCTTGTGATTTCAACGGTTCCTTCCCAAAGAATTTCTCCAGTTCAGAAATCAGAGCATCTATCTGAGGAGTGACATCAGAAGTTAATGAAT
>CAIGRN010077562.1:0-20204 GCA_903798345.1 Fraxinus anomala
AAAAGCAAAGGAGTTTGCATAAATCATCAAATATATAATTTCTATCACAGTTTCTATCTAAATATAATGTAGATTCTTGGTGGGAATTGAAAATTGCTTATTTTTCGCTGCGCATGTTTAAGTAAATTCCCGACATGAACTACATGCGAAATCACAGTAGCAGAGAGATACGATAAAGCACTCCCATTTGAAGGAATTACCTCAGCAGCAGAAGCACTGTGACAGTTGGAACAAGACAGATCTTTTGCCGCAAATAGTGCATCAATCCCATCATTATCAAAAAGCTTTCCTGTGTTATTAATAGCTGCACCAAAATATTCTTCATAGTTCTCAATATTTAAGTCTCCTTCGTCCATATTGAAATCATCATAAAAACCATCATCATCACATAAAGCAGATCCCTTTGTTCCACAGAAGAAAGCCTGCATATTAGCGAGATGAGACTCTTAGTGCTTCTCATGAAAAAGAGTAGAAGATAAATAATTGATTCTTTGAACAGAATTGTACTAGCATTCCTATCAGTAAGTCATGCTCCTACTTATAACATTTATGTCCCAATTCTTTAGCATTTTAAAATGAAAGCCAGAAATGACCAATCGATGGGATGTAGTATCATTATTCTACATGCTTTGAACAAAATCAAAATAGCATACATTAAGATTGCAGCAGTGGATAGAGTAAGTCACATTCAAGTTGTTTTGCCTAGTATCCCAATTTATTAAATGTTGATTCTCGATGTTGGATGAGGTGACTGCTTAATAGAGAAAAATAACAATGGTCCCTGGGAGGAAGGTGGAGCAGAAGGTCAAAAAGAGTATTTGATAGATAAAGATTTTTAGTTTCCAGGAGTATAGGAGGTATTGGGAAAGCAAAAAATCAGTAATTTGGCATGAAAATAAATTTGGAGATTTCTTTTGAACAATTCTCTTTATGGAGACGGGTTGTAAAATTGGAATGGATCTAAATGGTTGGGATTCTAATATGATCTTGACAAGCTCTTTTAAGAAGAATTTTTTATCTTAAGGTTTTTATCTTCCATTTGGTTCGGTAAATGGGATGCGAGGATGGGAGACAAATCAAATTTTGGGAAGATGTCTGTAGGATCATTTCTTCTTGGCATCATCCTTCCCTAGGTTGTATAAAGTCTTGACATCAAAAAATATTCTCATTAACTTCGTTCAATATTGGAAAATAATTATATTGCTTGAAGTTTTCAATTTCATCGAGACTAAAGGGATCCTGAGAATCTGAGATCATATTTATCTTCCTTGTTATCCTTCCGTGACAACATTTCTCTAAAGCCTCATTTTGACATAAGGTTAAGGAAGATAGAATAATTTGGGGTATTTTCTTGCAAATCCTAATTCTAAGTTCTTATTGCCGAGTAATTGGATTACTATAGGCCAGTTACATGTGTGAGTAGTTTCACATGATCTATCGTTAAAAGACAGGTATGACTAGATCACAAAGAGCTCTGATAAAAATTGGCAAAGTAAACAATACACTAAGTGCATGTTTGGCAAGGAGAATTGTATAGCACTAGACTCTATTTAATAATATAGCGAAGGTTTTGTTCATTATAGTGTCCAATACTACATAGAAAACATGTGCTAGCTCTTTGGAACAAAATTTAATAATATAGCAAAGGTCTTGTTCATTATGGTGTCCAATACTGCATAGAAAACATGTGCTAGCTCTTTGGACCAAAATATTTCCTACCTTGTGCGTAAAAGAATTAGAAGATCCAGTCACTTGTTCTGCATTGTTCACCTTGGGATTAAGCGAAGGCAATGTAGATTCCATCAAAACAGTTGCTATATCAACATCCTCATTACATAAGCAATTCTCGCCGACTGCAATAGATGAATCTTGAATGTTATTATCTCCTTCGGCACTTTGGCAATCCTTTAGCCTGCTTCCAGTGATGCTCAGGGACCCCGTTTCCTGCTCACAAGCAGAATCACTGAATGTAGGGAGATTTAGGAGAAACGACCATATCACGGAAAGTTCTGCTGCTGAAGGGCAGCCCGAGTAACAATTAACTTCTTGTCTTTTATGTGCATGTGAACCACAATGAGCTATCCAATCACAACTCTGACAAAGAGATACCCTCTCCTCGATACATCGGACAGAGACAGGTTGTGAATTACATCTTTCGCACACGAGTGTCCTTGAGTGACGATGTGAAAGGGCATTTGCAGAATGGACATTACGGTCACATGATAAACATAAACTAGCTGCATCAGATTTGCAATACACAATGGACCTATCCTTGCCGCAGAAATCACATAAATATCCCATATTTCAACTGATTCTCCTTCTCAATCAGACTATTCCTTCAATTCAAGAACTTTCAACCAATAATTGATTCAAGCTGATAAAGCAAATTACATAGGATCCCGTGGAGTTTGTTTCAGGGTATAAAATATTGGATTCAAAGAATATTCCAGCAACTGTCTCGTGCTGCACTTACGGGTATAAACGAAAATCAGCAAAATGAAATGGGATGCTATCATCACCATCAAAAAGACCATGTACATAACAATTTTAAATGTGCTCGCATTTCACTTTCTCTAGCCAAATACAGTGATTTAATACTTCAAAACAAATAGATTATGAAAGTAATTAATCTTCTAAACTTGACACGACCAAATTCAACCAACTATAAATTATTCTATTTTTCTGTACAGATCAAAATAATGAAAAAGTCAATAATGGAAGTTTAAATCGGAACAATAAAGGGAAATGCTACTTGTAGTACAGCGGCTACAGCCCCCTCACAAGAGGGGGGCCACAACCAACAAACTATGAGCTCAATTCTCCAAAGATTCACACAATTTCTTAAAACCCACAAGAGATCATTACAAAAACAAAAAACCTATTTGCAAGAACAACTGATTCTATAAAATTTTGCAGCGAAGGAAGCCAAAATACAGAGTATCATAGTATACCTGGAAAGCAAAAGTACAGAGGGTTTCTACAGATTTCATGCACGCATAAATCCCGAAAATCGAAGAAAAAATGGGACTTTCCAGAAGAGATTCTGTGTGTACAAAATGCCACGTTTGGTTGAATTTCACGAGTTCAGATAAGCATATAATAAATTAACATTAAAGGCAACAAAAAGTGCAAGAGAGAGAGAGAGAGAGAGAAAATGGAGGTGTTAGGTGGGACCCTGTCCTTTTCATGAAAAGGCCAACTTCGGCCCTTATTTTTTCCATTTTTCCCACATCAGTGCATGTGTTGTCTTAGCACAAAAATGTTTAGGAAATATTAAAATGGGTCCCTAAACTTTGCAAATTATATCAATTAGTTCCCCCATTTTAATTATAGCAATCAAAACAACTCTTATTTATTAAACTCATTCAAAATTGAGTAGTGATGGCAAAACGTCTAGCCTCCAACCCATCCCAAATCTTATTTTAACTTAGAATAATGCTATTCATAGTGAAAACTATCAATATCATTCTGCATAGTATACACATGACAATTTATTATTTAATGCATAAGGCAAATAAAAAACTAGCACATTAATGTATCAAAAAATAAATTACCATATATATGTTGCGTAAGGCGACTACCGATAGTTTTCACTATGAATAACATTACTCTTTAATTTAGCCCCATTTGACAATCATTATTAGTGTAAATGGAGTTTTAAATAGTAATTTTTTAAATAATGTGTGGTTAAAAAGTAAGAATAAATTTGGATTTACATGCAAAATATTTTGTTTAAATATGTAGTCAAAAATAAGTATGTAGAATTATTTTTTTAATAAATGGGGCATAAAATTGAGATAATTTAATCCCTACCTTATCCCATAAAAGGCCACCCCTCCCTCTATTACCATCCCTAGAGTTTGAGATTTGTTCACTCGTTATATTTGTGACAACTTCTGAGCACATTACATCTTCATTATTCTTCACAAAGGGGAAGACAACAAAGTGCAAGCTTTGAGATGTAAAAGATGTATTGAGAACTGCCAATAAGAGATCAAGTTCAAGACACACATATATGTATTCAAAAAATGTTCATTTTTTTCTCTTTTGCAGTAAGTCACATCTATTTTTTAGATTCAACTTAACATTTTATTGAACACATTTTGTCTACAATCATGAGTGAACGAAATAAGGGAATACAATCAATACAAAGCAACAAGTTCATATGTAAATCTACCATGCTTGTGGCTTTTTTACTTCCCATATCTAGTAATAGAGCTATGAAGGCCACTCTAGGTTCATGATATCAAAGTGGCGTTCTCAAAAGTTGAACCCCTATAATGTAGTATTGGGATGGGCCTTAAATCTCCTATTAATGAGGTCAGTGGTTTAACTCCTAGGGACGTCAACATGGTAGCATAAACATATACCGCATAAAAAAGGAGTGAGCAATAGTGCGAGTTAGGACCAAATAGACAAATGGCATCCAATACTGACATAGTAGTAGGAGATCTATCAAAATTAGATCATAGACTCTAAACCAATGGCAATGTATCACATTCCATAACTTATATTTGAATTCCAACAGATTTGACAAGAATATACCAGTCACGCACAAACTCACCTTCTGCGTCCCCCACTTACGAACAACCCAAAGAACGCTTGGAATTGGCAACCACCACACCAGGATGATCTCGAATCACTGTCTTTATCTTGCAAGTCGCTCGTACATCAATAATCACACTGTCTACATTGTCAAAATATATTTTGTAAATGATAAGAACAAACAAATTTTCTAGATTATGTTTAAAAATTGTATGATATTTTTGAAAAATAAATTTATTTCAGAATATAATTTGACCATTGGTATAAAAAGTTAGAACACATTTCTTTTGCTCCCATTTTGTTTAAAAATCTTTAGATAAGAAAAGAGAGATAGAGAAAGTAGTATATTTGATAATAATTTAAAGTATATTATAAATCCAAAAGCATTAAATAGAAAATGTACATTATTTTCTAGAGAAGATGTTATCAATTGGATAGCAAAAAAAAAGTAGAAAAATCAATAGACTTGTGTATATTTAATTGATAATCAAAGTCCCATATTTATAGGAAAAACTTAGGATTACAATAGGTACAATAATCATAATAACTATGGATGCTGAGATATAATAGTCATTCATTAATAAACATAAAATTTACAACAATCTCCCTTAAATGATACATTACAAAATATTTGTCTCATTAAAATCTTGTCAAAAAAATTCAATAGGACAAAATATGAGCTAAGGAAAATGAGTACAATTAGATTGTGTTGTTGCTCTCTTTGGAAGACGTACACAATTTGTAGCATATAAGAGTATTATTTTGAGGGTAAATATTTTGTAGATTATGGATATTGTTATACAAAGAATATGTCTCGTTAAAACCTTGTTAGAAAAAATCACGTGAAAAAATTTTAATGAAAAAAAAATAACACATTATTCTTTTGAGTATGCTATAAGAGTTGTCCCATTAAAAATCTTATCAGGGAAATCCAATATGACAAAACTTTGATTAAGAAAAAAAAGAGTACAATGTGTGTTTATTTACCTCACAACACTATTACTTGAATTATATGCTTCATGCATATTAAATATTTCAAAGATAGCATTAATAGTCATGTCATATGAGTTGACTATAATTGTATTTAAATTTTCATGTATCGTCGGAATTACAATATATAAACTTATGATTGCATCCATCACTGTTCTTGCAAAATTAATTATGTTAAGAGTCATACATTATATGGTACAACTTCATTTTTCACATTTACTTTTCTTATAAGTGTACACCTTTAAATTTTCGGATGAGGTCCAGAAATTCCAAATTTCACTAGTAAATTCAATTTTACTAAGATTACGTCTCTTTATTTGGCCAATTATTTCTTCAATCGATATACTTCAATAAATTTATTTCGATATCATCGCTATTCATAATACGAAGCGGTACATTATGTATAAAAATATTGTTAATAACTTTTTATTTTTTATTCTATTTCTTTCTCATAACGATATAACTTATTGAGATATCTCAATTTTCAAAGTTTCAGGTATCTAAACCTCATCTAGGATTCTACATTTTATTATGTTTATATAGTTTTCAAAAGTATACACCTTCTAAATGGGACCATCTTCCTTATGTGCTCTATATTAAAAAAAAAAAAAAAATTGGTCTTAAAATTGAATGTATTCACGCTTCAGGCATGCCATAAATATATCAGGTATAATATTAATAAATTATCCTTGCAGAACATCAATTCGAGTTGGACGATTTAAATCTGCTGTGAAAGGTATTGTTGATCTCTTTGAGTAGTAAATATATCTAAATAAATTATCTTTTGAACATTTTGTTCAAATTATCTTTTGCTAGGATCTAGATAACATAATGATGCATTTGTAAATTATTGTCAGCTTCTTAATTTCTCTCCCTAATGGTGAGAGAATTATTCAGTTAAATTGATAATCAACAAATCGCGTTATAAAAAATCATCTGCTAGAGCTTTTAAAATATTTCATAAGGGTTCAAATTATGTATTTATTCTCAATATTCTTTACTTTTCATCACATGGTGTATCATATGTACATATATTGTACTATCAAAATAATTAGATAGAAATGTTGGGCTCTGAGTATAAGCCAAATATAACGAGAAATTTTTTTATTCTGTATGATACTAATATCATTCCCTGGACAGAAATTGAAAGCATTTTGTTCTTAATAGTAATGATTTAGAAATTAATTTAAGATGTTTATCAAATAACAGTATCAAATCATTATCACCATCCCAACTAACACCTACTAAAATATATAAATTTAGGCTCACTACCATTAACAAAACCGTCTTGATTGTATACTCTAAATTTATATTCAAAATTTAAAATTTGAACAGTAATTTCGCAAACTTTAAGTTGTGTACACCTTGCAAACATCTATTAGATCTATCATATCTATTGATACAAATAATATTTAGATGGTCAACATGGAGAGTGATGGAACCCCATATATCACTTTAATTAACTTGTAGGATTATAAGAATTTAGTCTCAACATTATCTAGTGATGTTAATGACCAAATGATGATATAGAGAACAAGAATTTTATGTGGATTTGTAGAATTGAATAATATTTTGATTTTTCATTAAATGTTTATTTGAATTCTTATTACATCATTATTGATCCAACGATGGTTTAATTGGACATGCCAAGCAATAAAATATGAGAGTATTGGACTTCTAAATCAATAAAAAATTTATTTTAATTGTACTGATATAATAAAGTGTACCTATTAAGAAACATTGTTATAAACTTTGTAGATTTCTCTTTTATATAGTGAAGAACAAATTACTAGCAAAAGTAAATTTGTCCTTCATATTATGACAATATTAACTTTTCTGAAACCTCAAAACAATATTGTTCTAGAATATTTATATAAATAAAATATTACTTCTTTAAAAGCAATTTAATTAAAATTGCAACTCTCTAGAATTATTACAATATTTACATTAAAATGAATAAATTAGTAATTCTTAAAAAATAACCACATAATATTCTTTTAAAATATTAATAAATATAGATTGTGCTTGTTTCAAAGCAACATAATATTCTTTGTAAAATATTGATTGGTATAAATTAACTTTCTTTTGATAAGTCAATATTTTTTGGAATATTGAAATTGTAATGCTAGAAAATATGCAATTCTTATAATAAAAAATCAATTGAAAAGAATATATAAACTTGTAAATATGATTGATGGGTTCTGTACAAAGCGTCAATATATTTTGACATTGGAACACCAATCAATGATTTTTTTACAAGAAATTGGTTACTGTTCACGTACAAAAATTTCTTATGAATGAACCATTGAATTTTAATTATAATATTTGATTTGAAGAACAATGAGTTATGAACTTGATGTCTAAATTTCACGACGATTGGACCATGAAACGTTGATATATCAACATTTTGATCACAGCTATGTAGATTGTCAAAATTCCACGAATTTCTACATTATTGATTTCAAAATAATAATACAATTCTTTCATAGTATATATATAGTCATGTCTTTTCACGAGTATCAATCCAATATTCTTCTATAATATTGAATTGTATAACTTCATACTTTTATTTACGAATCAACAATAAAAATATTATTTAGAACTTTAAAATGTATAAGGTTTATACTTTTAGAGGAGTATTAACAAAATATTTTTTTAGAATATTATTTAAATAGAGTCATATTTCACCAAGAACATCGATATGAAATTCGTAAAAAATATGATATGCAAAAATATTCAGTCGCGCTACGTGTACAGTCACTTTGACATGGTCCATTACAGGATGACGTGGCCGAAGGAAAAAATTTGAAATCTGACCAAAATTCAAAATGACTAAAAACCAAACAAATGGGTTATATTTGAAAAACCGGCCCATTTATTGTGCTACCCTAAATCCTCAATCATTTCACACGCCGTTCGCCGATTTTATCCTCTTCAAGCCGTCGATTGCAAAGTAACATCCATCTCCGACGACGTCATCTGAGCCGGAAGCTGCACCGAAGATCAGTTAATTATTCTGTTTTGGTAACTTGGGTGCATTTAAAATTGGTTTAGAGGGCTTTGATTAATCCGACATTGAGATGTTATTTCAACGTTCGCAGTGAAAATTTTTTCCATCTCCGACGACGTATTTGAGGCGGAAGGTGCGGAGAAGTTTGGGTAAGTGTTTATTTATATATTTTTTTGGTTGGCATGATGGAGTAGTGATGAAGCAAAATCTTGTACGTCACTTCTCCAAAAATTTAGTAGATGTTGGGTAAATAAGTCTGTCCGCTTGTGGAAGCCATTGTGAGAAATCAGTAGATGTTGCTCAAAATTAAGAGTTGTTTCTAATCCAAAAATGTAGTGAAGAAACATTGAATACCAATCTTGCTACTTGTGGATGTTCTGTAACTTGGTTATTCTAAAAGCCCCAATTTCCATTATGTTTCTAAACTCTTTACTTTTGTTACATGGAGCTCCTCATGATCCAAGTTCACCTTTTGGAGTTTCCTTAATTGTCTATGATTGTATTTTGCAAATTTGTGTATACTTTACCAGTACTGAGAAAATTCATTAGGAGTAATTTGCACGGTATTATTTAGATTACTATCTTTGTTTCATATCTCAGAATGGCTAGAAAGAATCATGGACTGTGTCGTAGCTGTAGGTGTAAGGGGCACTTCTTTGCAGATTGCCCAAAGAAACGTTTATGCCCACAAGTGTAAAAGTGCGTTCGTAAAGTGTTTTGAGGTTGAGAAGGAGACTAAGAACAAAGGTAAGTTGTTCAACTGCTGCGGTGGCAAATGTGGTTTCTGGGAATGGGTTGGAGACGGCGAATCCAGTTGTGAATCAAGTGTGGATAGTGCGACGACAACTAATGCTGCAACAAACGAATCAGTTGCAGATGTCACTGGCCTCTTCGAATCCAGTCTGCGTTTAGGCAACAAGCAAGAGTTTAAAATTTCCGTCAAGGTCACTATTTGCATCAACAACATAACTTCTAAAGTCAATGGCAAAGGGAAGACCCACGCTTAACCATTATGCAACGTATTAGCAGTAGCTGTTATTTATGTTTGTTTATTGCTTTGTCAAGGTTGTGTACAGTCAGCTATTCCCATTTTTCTGTTGACAAGGAGCTATGTATTGTGGGATTGCTGTGTTATTTAGTGTATGTTACCAGTTTGTTATTCTTGATGACATTGGAAGTATTAAGCTGAATTATAAATGTAGTCGCCCAATTCTAATAATGAACAAGTATAAACAACAAGACGATCAAATTCGAGTTACGTTTAAGCACCCGCACCCTGCTGTCTAATCCAGGATACAAAAACCAAATGAAACTAATCCAGTTAGTTTATAATACATACCATTGATGTTTTAAAAAAAAATCATGTATGCTCTTTGGGGCACGAAAATGAAGAACAAATAAAACTAAAAATGCACTTAACAGAAACCACTTCACATAATTTCAAGCTGAAATGTTTGAACCAGCTGCGAATATATTGACAAACATTAAACATTTTGTCAAACACAAAAACACACTATACAACAAAACATTTTGTCCGTCATTCCTACTATTTCTGTATAGAACAATCATATACCAGGGTTGTAAATCAGATGTTTGCATCGTCTTGGTCTGGTAGAAGGTGGTAGAAGTTTGGCAGCATATTTAATACTGTAAAACAAAAACATTAATAAGCAAACAAGAATAAATTCACTTACGTGAAATACATAATTTATATCATTGCCTTACCCTGTGAATTGACAGCAAAATTTGTTGATGACGGTTGGAAAAAATTTGGATACTGCAAGGGTTGTGTGAACGTATGAAGTCCATCATTTACCTACGTGATATTACAAACATTATAAGTAATCGAAAATGTTCTAACCACATTCTACAAATAGGAAATCGAGTTGCACTAACCAGTGGGAAATGTGAATATGGTAATGGTGGTCGAATGTGATACTGTGGTAGTATAGTTGTCGGAACGTTTGGTGCACTAGTCCCAAGTTGCTTTGACGTGCCTGTGGTCTCTTTCCTTTACCTGATGTCGATTGAGCCTACATGATTGAACGTGTAAAAATGCATATATATTAATTTGTCGCAACGTAATTAGAATCTTCTTAGTACTGGCAACCAACCTTTCCTTTCTTCGAACTCGATTCCAGTGGGCTCTTCCTACGTAGTTTTTTAGGCGCCCCTTTTCTCGTCACACAAGGAGGATCTCGTATGCTCTCGCTCCCAGTACTTTGCGATGCTCCACAGTCAGATCCTAACCGAACAGAATGTTGGGTTAGGACGTTACTCCCACATGTCTTTTTCATTGTCGTTACTGCTTGTTTTTTTTCCTCAATCCACTCTAGTAATGCGAGTGTTTGCTCATCATTGTCTGCCACCATATCCGCTAGCGTACTAAAAGATTGACAAATGTTGTCGTAGTTCAACTGTCCAGGAGTGCTAATTAACCCGTCGTAGTTCACTGCGACCCTCGTGTGGGCTCTTCGCACATCTCTTCTCCATCTCCGTAATATATACTTGTCTGGTACACATGTGACGTCGTTGTGGATCAAAACTGAAATTGCATGTCTGCAGATTATTCCACGAAATTCGAACAAATGGCAACTACAAGTGATTTCACAGTTATCTCCTTGAAATGTGACGAAAAATATTTTTCTTCTTCCGTCGGTCATGGCACATCACATCCTCCCGTACCTCATACAGAGTCTCCGAATATCCCCCGAGACAGAAATTAGGTCGCAATACACCTTCCCGATAAACTCTTCTTGCACTTCCTTGAATTTGGAAATTGTGTAAACGGCCTGAAATTGCTTTTCCATTTCATAAGTCGTTGCGCATGGTAACATTTGTGAGTAGGATTTGAAATCAGCCTGAAACTCCTTCTCGACCTTGTTTCGCAATGCTCGCTCATATTGTTCTACAAATTGCTTCAGCGAGGTCTTCGAATGTACATAACCATCGAAGAAAGCATTCATACTCTCACTACGTTGGGTTGTTGACATACCTGCCCAGAAAGTAGTTTTCAAGTAGCAAGGAACCCACCGACCTCTATGTTCATACAGTCCGGACAACCATTCATTATCATGCAAGTTGTAGGTTTCTAGCATAACTTTCCAACCGTCTTCGAACTCCTCAACAGTTTGACAGTCATAAACTAACCCATGGATAACAGAAAATATAGAACCTTTATCGCAATGGTATCCAAACTTCTCAGGCAATTTCTTCATGATGTGCCACAAACACCATCGATGTTTCGTATTCGAAAACACAATCGCAATTGCATTTTGCATGGCCCTATCTTGATCAGTAATTATTCCTTGAGGGGCTTCACCGTACATACACTGTAGCCAAGTCCTAAAAAGCCATACAAATGTCTCTGTATTTTCGTTCGATAGCAAACCACAACCAAGCAACGTCGATTGTCCGTGATGATTTACTCCAACAAAAGGGGCAAACGGCATGTTATACTTGTTAGTGAGGTAGGTCGTATCAAATGTGACAACATCGCCAAACTCCTTATATGCTCGCCTACACCTACTATCTGCCCAAAACACATTCTTCAGTCGGGACTCTTCATCCAAATCCATCACGAAGTAAAACCCGGGGCACTTTGCTTGCATATTCGAAAAGTAAGACTGAATTGCTGCAGCGTCCCCTTCGCCAAGTCTCAATCGCCTCACTTGTTCAACATAATTCCTACAATCTTTCTCTAAGCAAGTCATGTTCTCATACCCACCAGCCTCAACGACTGCAGAGTTGTAACTTTTGTGCAAAGGAATGCCGGCCATGTCATTGACTTCAAGCCGTCGTTTCACATGTGCGCTCAGTTCTCGGTTACATCTATACAACCTCGATTTTGAAGGACTTGTTTTATGATTATGCTCAAGATGGACAGTGTTAATTCTCCAAATTCCACACATATCTGAAGATGCAGTCAACCTGGCCTTACAACCTGTTTGAATGGTTGGTTGTGGCTTTAACGGACCGCTTGTATTATTAGGTCTCCGACCTTCACGACTACATGTTAGTGTAATATATCTCATAATTCCATCATCATCCTTTTTTGAATTTCGTTTTCGAACTGGAAAACCAACACGATAAGCATATCTTTTGTAGAAGTCGAACATTTCATTTTCATCCTTGAACTTCATCCCAACCTCAGGCACAACCGCACTACCTTCTGCTGATATATCATCATCCAATATGTTCAAATTGTCCATCACGTTGTCATTATCGGATTCAACGAAATTATCGTGTCCAAAGTCTTTGATAATTTGTTTCTCTGCAACAAGTTAACAATTAAAATGTCATACACTTCCTCCCAAATTCGTCCATATTTATGGATGATAATACTGGGCAGTTTTGCACAAAATTTTAGTCACCCATTTGGAAACACAATTTTACGAATACATACTTACACATTACAGCATGTAGAACTAAAGAAATATTAAAGCTATTTTAGTCACCCATTTGGAAACACGTCTTCAATTTTTACAAAATATTAAAGCTATTTAAATCCAAGTTACCAGACGCAATGTAGAACCAAAAAATAGTTCGAACTAAACCAACAGAACCCGTGATAAACATTCTCGTAAACGAATAATACCTTTATCCGGCATGATTTCGACAAAAATGTTTATCACGAGTTTTGCAACATGAGAGAGTTTGATTTTTTCCCGTCACTGTGATTGATGGGGTCAGTCAGAATATCACGCCGGTGGATGTGTGGACACCGGCGTCGGAAAAGCTTTGGTGGATGTGTGGAATCAGGGCCGCTTCCCGCTACGTCTTGTGGAATAGAGGTCTCCTGATTTGGGGGCTTACGTTTAGGACGGAAATAATTGAGCCAAAAATGGAGGAAAGTAATTTGGGCTGGGTTACCCATTCACAAGGACGCGGGTTAAATTGCAAATGCCACGTCCTTCTGTCAGGTGGCGTGTAAAACGCAATGTACAACCAGCAAGTTTCAAAAATATTATACATTTTTAAGAGTAATAATACAATATTATTTTAAATATTATATGTGTTATTTTGTGCTTCTTCAAAAGCAACAAAATAATTGAAATAAAACATTTCTTTGAAAACAATGCTATAATATTCTTTGAAATATTGATTTATATTGTTTCTTTTTCAAGAATAATAATACAATATTCTTCTAAAATATTATACTAGAATATTAAATGAAAAATATTACATTTAAGAAAATATTATTTTACTATAAATTGGTATAGTTAAAATGATATGACCAAATCGAATAACTATACCTCTTTGTTTTTCAATTCAAAGTTAAGAGAGTACTGATCTTTTGAGCAGAAAAAAGAGTTTCTTTAAACTCAATGGGTGAGATCTCCTTTTTTAATTACCCGGAAAATTATTTTTCTATCTCAAGTGAATAGAGATTTGTGGGTAAAAAGATGAATAAATTTTGCTAATACAATTGGTTAAAATTTCGTGCTAATAACGTGTTATAAATTAGAGAGAAAGAGAGAAGAAAGTAAAAAAGTCAATAAATTTGTCCGTATTTCATTGAGAACCAAAACCCCATATTTCTATGGAAGAATCAGAGCTACAAAAAATACAAGCTGCAAGTGTATAATAATCATTACAAATAAACAATTAATTTGCAACAAAAGTGACTTTACGTAATTCTTGAAATGAGAGCTAGTTTTTTTTTTTTAATTATTACTTCGTAAAATATTTTTATAATTATGCTTATGTTTGGTCCCCAATTTTTCTAAAACTCATTTTTTTAAAACTCATTTTTAACCACACATTCTCTTATAAAATAATTTTACACCTAAATTCAAAAAATTTCCTTATTTTTTACCATACACTTTCCTTATTTTTAATTGCACGTTTTCCATCAAAATACTATTTTTAGATACATTTTCAGTAAAAAAATAGGGCCCAAGCAGAATCTAATTTAAAATTGTATTAAATTATATTTAAAATATTATTATCCTACTCAAAGTGTAAATTATTTTTAACTCCTTTTTGTAGTCATCAATTTTAATTTTTTAAGAGTTTTTAAAATGAGAATTATTTATTACAAAAATATGATTAATATGACAGCACTCTTTTCACAAAGAGCAAAAAACTATTTTTCTTTAAATTATAAGTAATACGCCCCTGTCTAAAATAAAATAAAAATATAATAAAGAACACATTCTTATATGAATGATAAACTTGATTTGGCTAATTGTGGAGGTTTCTGTACTTTTGAAAACTATTGATGATGTTTCGGTTTTTACACATAAATCGAGGAAAGTCTATGCAATTTACTCATAAATAAATAATAAAAAATTAGTGCAGTTTTAGATAAGGTACTTTTTTGTATATCAATTGCGACTTGACAGACAATAACTAGACTTGTGATATTCGTCATTGATTTCTTGTTAATTACCATAATGTCCTTTTTCATTTGTCTGTTGATTTTGTTTAAATTTACTGGTATAATATGATTAAACCCTCTTTGACAATCATTATTTAGATAAAATGAAGTTTTGAATAGTAATTTTTTGAAGAATATATTGTTAAAAAATAAAAATATATTTTGAGTTTGCGTGCAGAATATTTTATTACGAAAATAAGTGATTGATAATTGGTATGTAGAAAAAAAGATGTTTTTAAACAAGGGTTAAAATATGTAAATTTGATTAAGTTTTCTATAAGTGTAATGATTGCGTATGACTATTTAATTATAATACGCGTTTAAAGAGTTATGAACTTTTAATAGGATGTACATTAGATCACGAAATTATGATAATATTTTTAAATTGTGCGATCTAATGGTTAAAATAAATTTGTGCCAAAAAATGCGATAATAAAAGACATTGAAATCTAAATTGGATGCTCTTAATTTTAATTTCTTCACTTCACTTCAAATTAATTCAATTAAATTGATTTTTAATTTCTTCCTTCTCTGAATTATGTAAAAAAATGTAAAATTATTGTTTAGTTTCTTGTTTGATATTATAATATTCGATATCATTCACTTTAGAAGAGTATGGTCAAGCTTTGATTTATTCGACAAAATTTATTATGCTTTTGGAAGAAACAATGTATTTTGGGAGATACACGTTCATTTAACTATGTTAGCACCAATGCAGGAGACGAAATTTGTCTTTAGAATATTTGTAATCACATACCTTACTTCATTTTATTTCCTTTGTATTTTTTTTGTATTTTCTATGTTTTAGTAAGTCGTAATTTACTTATTATTATGCATGTATTATGATTTCAGTAAGTCGTAACTCTTTTCTATAATTTGCATTACAATGGAATCCAATTTGTTCACCAATTTTTTCAATGGATTTTAAAAATCTACCAGCATCAGAGAAACTAGATATCCATGCTTAGAGTGATATAATGGTATCTAGTATCATTAATTACGCTTATCACGTATCTAGGTGGTGACAGAGATCATTTAAACTAATCAAATGAGTTAATTATATATTTTAAATCAAGAGAAAAAATCATAAATACCTTACATATATTAAAAAAAATTCATTTTTTACTATTATATGAAATAAACAAATAAAAATATCAAATGTACTATAACAGAAACTTTCCTTAATTTCATCTTTAACTGAAATGTTGAACACGAATCAAAAAGGAGGAATTAATTGTAAATGTTGAAAATTGGCGAATTCAAATTCAAAATCAAGCTTGTGTGGTGCGATAACATCAAATATGTTGATATGAACAATCAATCTTCAATGGTGGGATACATTCATTTCTGGAAGATTTTCGCAATAGGTAATAACAATATTTCGGTAAATTCTTTAATCTTATTCATTTTTTATTTCTTATATATGATGTCATATACAATGATTATTAGTAATTTTGTTATATAATCTGCATCGCTATATTTCAAATCATGATGCGTAAAATGTCCTACTATATTAAAAAAGTCACTTCTTAGTCTACTGTAGATGCAACAGTATCGAATGAGCTAATATTGTTCATTCTCGCATTTTTTGCAACTCCAGCCCTCCAAGTATATCCATTTCCATTTTTTTATAGTTTGGTTTATTTTGATGCTATGAAGACATTTGTTATTTTTTATAGTTTGATTTATTTTGACGATTGTACTATGAAGACATTTGTTCTGGTTGAAACTTCGAATTGTGATAAATGTAATTTCGAATTTATTATGGTAATGTTTATTCAATTTCACAATCTTAATTTCTTGTTATTCTACAGTTATTTTGTAATGAATTTGAGTTCGTCGGGGTAATGTTGATTCGGGTTGTGGTGAATATTTTTGCATATAATGAATATGAGAAGTTGCGACATTTGTTGTGGTTGAACTTGGGATCGTGATAAATGTAATTTCGAATTTACTTTCGTCAGTAATGTTTATTCAATTTCCGTAATGTAATTTCGAATTTACCTTTGTATGTTTCTATTATGGTAATGTTTACTCAATTTCACAATTTGAATTTCTTGTTATTCTATAGTTATTTTGTAATGAATTTGAATATTTTTGTATATAATGAATTTGAGGAGTTACTTTGTTAAATTAAACTAAACATTGGCGCAAAGAGTCCACGATTTTGTATCGGACAAAAGATTTCAAAACATAGGAGGTTGTGTCTCCTGCTGAGACTTTCTCAGTGCATATATTGTAAATGAAATGCCGACTTTTCATCTACTTCATTAAATGCTCATATATATAGTAGGATATAAAAATTACACTATTTAGAATTGAAAAATACAATTGAAAAAGAAAAGGATGAATGTAGAATTATTTGGGATTCAATTGTATAACAACCTTTGAGTATACAAACATTTCACTCACTCAAGAGGAAGATGAAGGAAAAGAAGGAGTTTTACCATCTTACTCCACAAAATTTGAAAAAGTAAGTGTTACGTTGCGGATCGTCCGCACACGGGGAGACCAGATCTCCGAAGATTTGGTCTTCGTGCCTATCTCCGCACGGAGACACGGAGTCTCTGTGCACCAGATCTCCGTGCGGAGACACGGGCTCATGTCTCCGCAAGACTCCATGCGCACGGAGAGACACGGGCTCGCTTGTGGAGTCTCGTGTCTCCGCAGGAGCCCGTGTCTCCGTGCGCACGGAGACACGACTGTGTCTCCGCTGTGCACCAAGACTGTCATCCCACACATTTCAAATTTGAATTCATTTTTAATTAAATTGTGATTTTTTAAAATTTGTGTAGATGTCTTTGGAATTTATACTATCTTCAGATAAGTGATTTTCTGCTACAATTACTTAGTTTCTAAATTATCGATATCTTAAAGATTTTTTAGAGCTTATCAATGCTGATCAACAAGCATCTTTATTGTGTAGTCATTTTCATGGATTTATATATGGAGTGATTTATAGAGTAGAGAAAGAACAACAGTTTAGCAGTAAATTAGTTCATGAATTCATATTAAGACTTGTAGATTGTGGCAAGGACAATGAGGTTTGGGTGAAATTAGATGACGATTTGGCCCGCTTTAGTCTGCAAGAGTTTTGTCTTATCAAGGATTACCTTGCCACGAGGTATTCGTTAATCTTGACTTTAACAATGATAGATTTAGAAATCAATATTTTAATGGTAGTAAGAGGATTAGTATGAGGATGCTTTTTGAAGTATTTCATCTTTGTCAACATCAAGAAAATAAATTTAAGCCGGGGTTAGTGATGTTGGTAGAGTGTGTTTTGAAACCTACCGGAAGATATATTGATTACAAAACTCTAAGCATGGTTGAACAACTTACCTTGAGTATTCATGGGGTCGCGGAGCATATTTTGTCTTATTAAACTCACAGTGAGAATCCCAAATGAAAAGAGTACGAAGACTGCAACAAAATCAGCAAAATGAATGTAAATATGCTTTACATGGATATCCACTTACATTCTAGGTATTTTCTTCTATTCTTTTAATTTTCACTAATTTAAATATAGTTTATATATAATTTAGTTCGCTTCTATCTAATATTTATATTCGCTTTATTTTCAGTATTGGATCTACGAAGTTTTTCCATAGATTGGACAAAAGTTTGGTCATCGTAGATACAAAACAATACAGAGTCCGAGAATGCATAGATGGAAGCCTAATAAATTTTTAACAGAGAAATAAGTTAGACAATTTTTGGCTAACGAAGAGGTAATTAAATTATTTAATTATATTTGGCATGCACCGAGACACCTCGCACACCGCGAAGACCTTCCTAGAATTTTTTCAGTACTATCTTCCTGTAAAAAATTTGAATTTTTTTTTATGGTTTTCCAATAATATATTCATTTTTATACATGACAATCTTATAAAATTCAGCAATCTCATAAAATATTCATATATATTAGTTTTGCTTGCACCAGCTACCTTTACGTGTAATAATCAAATATAACAGTAAAATGTAATCATATTTATTTACGTATATATGTCTTCTACTTGATGAAATTTCATTGCATTGATTTACTTGCCCATACCTTGATGAAATTTCAACAGTCCATTGATTTACTTGCCCATACCTCAACACTAATTTACTAATATATACTAGTACTCATATATATATTTTAAACTTTGATTGACAGTTTACTGTACAAACGTACTACACTTGTGTTTATAAAAACGCTTCATCAGATTTTTCTCAACACGAACAAACACAATTCATCAGGCTTCATCAACTGTCCAAAAAAACCCAACCTTCATTTCCAAAATATACAATACACTCCTATAATGGAAAAACAATACCAACTAATACCAAAAATTGTTTCAAACAATTAAAAGTGGAAAGCTAAGATTATTGTGGTAGAAAAAAATCACCAAAACCTTCAAAGCAAGGTAATGGAAGATACCAACATTTGATGTTAATGGATACTCAGATAACTCTTATTCATTATACTTATTCATTATACATATAGGTTTAGATTTAGTTATTATCTATTGTCTTCATTTTTGATAATACAAATTCTTGTCTAGGATAATACTATCCAAGCTAGCTTATATGATTCCAATATCACTGCTTTTGAGTCAACTTCTTCTGGCGAAAACTCATATGATTTCAAAAGCTTACGTGAGGAACAATATGGCTAACTACAATTATTCAACTGGATCTCTCCAATGGACAATATTAGAAGAAACTCGTGTTGAAGAAGTAAATGAAGATAACTTCGAATTTGTTTTTTCGAGGTATCATCTAACACCTTTTCATGAGGTTGAACAGTTAATGAATACATATGCAGATTTAAGTAGGAACATGCACCTGCAAGTTTATACTTCAAATAAAATTATACATTCATTGTAGAAAGATACAAATATGGAAGGTTTAGAAATATAAAGTATATCCTTTTACATTTTGTTAGATATACTTGCAATTGCAATTGATATCACTCCTAAGCGTATGATTAAGTCAAAACGATGGTAGCCAAACATGGGTATAAGATGTAATACTTTTTGACAAGAATTTCAGAACAATTATTCTAACACTTTGGGATTCATTTGTTGATAGAGAATGTGTGTTACTAGCAGACAACATTGACAAAAAATCAGTCATCTTTAAAACACATCTCAAAGTTACATCCTTCTTTGGTAAGTTACTGTTGGGAATTTACTTAAACATGCGCAGCGGAAAATAAGCAATTTCAATTCCCATACAAGGATCTACATTGTGTTTAGATAGAAATTGTGATAGAAGTTATACCTTTGATGA
>CAIGRN010077564.1:0-11095 GCA_903798345.1 Fraxinus anomala
AACAAAATATAGAGAATATTTAGAACAAATTAAAAAGTTAAAAGAATATCGTATAAATAAGTAATCCTGATTAATTTAATGAACCACGAGGAAAGAGGAGATATCGAAAGATTTAGGAAGATCTAAGATAATACCAGTGAACTAAAATCTAGAGAAATTAGATAATACCAGTGAACTAAAATCTAGAGAAATTAGAATATTCCTAAAAAATAACTTAGAAGAGAAAATAATACAGAAAAGTGGGATAAAATAGTAAAAACTATAAGATATCACCAATTCGAGCAACTACAATATTTGATTTGGTTACAAGAGAATACTAAACTAAGATTCACATTATTAGTTCTAAGAACCTACGATCCAAACGGGAGAATTATAAGATATTACCCTGAATAACCTAACAACTAAAAGATGTGAGACATATTTTGCAAATATTAAAAGAAATGGCAAAATAGTATTTTTAATAGAGACTATTTTATATTATTAAAACTCCTATGAGAATTTGGCAGAATCTGACAATTCTCTTCTGGTAGTGTAGCATGACCCAAATTTCATCGAGAACAAGGCTTAGTTTGTTATTATTTAATCAACTAGACGATCTATTTTCTCCGTATCCACCCTTTTAATAATATTTAATACAGAATCACATGCAAGGTGGAACATTCCAAAGCATACGTTCTGATGCTTTATTTATCAATATTGATGAGATTCGATGGTGGCTTAAGTTGAAGGTTAAAGTGATAATGGTCCAAACAATACAACCTGAAGCTAAAAGTTACACATGAAATGAATCTTTGTTTTTCGATATTCCAATTTTTAGTTGAATGAGTAATTATGTTTTTTTATTTTTTATCTCTCTCTCTCTCTCTCTCTCTCTCTCTCTCTCTATTTTTTGGATGACTGATTATGTTAACATCAAAATTTGTCATGTTGTGACTATAATTAGCCTATGTGTTCGTGATACAAAACATAAGTATGAAGGCATTTTGAAGCGTAAGAGACTTCAAACTATCAAAAGACTAATTGTTCTCCTTCCGTGAAGCTTCTTTGGTCAATGAGAGTCGGATATTGTTTGAAAAAATAAAAAAGATCTTTACGAAATTCCGGCTCAAAAAGTTCAATGGTGGTAAACACACACACACACAAAGTTCGCCTCAAAAAGTTCAAGGATGGTTTAAAAAAAAAAAAAGTCCATGAAGGTTAAATCTAATTAGCACGCGCCTTAGAATCTTGTATGCCTTCAAAGAAAAAAGCACTCAAAGTCTGCTTTGAGGCTCTTAAGCTTTGCATGAGGTGCACCACATACTCCTTTTGAAAACCTGCTAACAAACATTAGTGAAGGAAATCGACAATCAGAGTTGAGCTCTAGCTTCTTATGAATGACATTGGCTCTAGATGTGGCCGTCTAGCTTGACAACACTCAATGATTTATCTCGGAGAGCGAATCATCTTTCGAGTTCGTGCAAATTGGTTCTACCTAAAATGTCGTTAGTCTTATCCCATTCTCATTTGGCGTTATGTGCCGAACTATTACATAAAGTGAAAGATTATTAGTTGTGTCGATTTTTCATGTCGAAGTCTTGGCCTTTTTGTAACTTTTGTTCAAACATATACTTGTATTTTTTTTATTTTTTATTTTTTGTCATTCAACATTTCTTTTATCCTTTCTTTTGTTGGAACTGCGTGCATCTAAAGCATCAATAGCATGATGAACCAACAAAAAACAAACAGGTGTGGAAGCTATAATTGTAAACCCAAATGGATCCATGGAAGCATTGGTTTTATTTGATTCATATTTAGTAGATAATACTTTGGGATCTCATTAAGAAAATAAAAAAAAAAACAAAACAAAACGAATTGATATTGGTGCAATTTGATAGCAATCCTCAACGCGAAGGATCATTCTTTTTTCGTGGTCTCCATTGGTTCGCATAAGTAATGTATATCTGATAACTTTTCCAAGTGTTGTCTATACATCTCCCAAAGATAAGTATTGCAAACCAATTATTAACATTTCTTTATAGTAATGTGAGTTGTTCATAACAAAGGAGTTATATGTTTTAAATAGGAAAAATTAGGGTTGTGCTTCATGTCTTTTCAATTAGTGTAATTTTGGATCCCAACCTACAAAAGTGAGTTCAGAATCTTCAACATATTTAAATATATGCGTATGGATCTCCACATGACAAAAATCATCAATCTTGACATTAAAATTGCACGCTGCTTTTATGTGACTTAAAGTTGGAAGGCAAAATTGTCAAATCACTTAACGTCCAAACTAAAGGTGTCTGCCATGTAGGGATCAGTCACATATTTAAATATGATTAAATTCATCAATGACCACCTAACTTTATACTTTGTCATCATGTCCACTCAATTTGATTTTGTTACCATAACCATCCAATTTAATTTTATTTCATCATGATCACCCAATTTTATATAACGTTTCATCATGACAATCTAATTTCATAAAATATTTCATCATGGTCATCCAATTTCTTTTCACAATTTTCACTAATTTTAAAAGGAGTAAAACGGTAACTTTATATTATATATATAAAATACATTAAAAAAAAAAAAAGCAAAAAATAATTTTTTTTTAAATTTTAAAAAGGTTTTCTGTAAATAACATTAAGGAACGTTTTATTTTATTTTTTTAAGGAACGTTTTTTTAAAATAAATTTTTATTTTAGTTTATTTTTTAAATAACATTTTTTTTAAAAAATATTTTTTTTATTTTTATTTTTTTAATAAGTTTTTATTTTAATTTATATATATAATATAATGTTACCGTTTTACCACTTTTAAAATTAATGAAAGTAGTATAAAGAAGTTTGGTGATCATTGTGAAATATTATATGAAATTGAGTTGTCATGGTGAAATATTGTATTAAATTGGATGACCATGATAAAATAAAATCAAATTAATTGACCATGATGACGCTAAGTATAAAATTGGGTAGCTATGATTAAATAAAATCAAATTGAGCGACCATAACGACACCAAGAGTAAAGTTGGAACCCTTTAAATAGATAGTATTTATGTATAAATATTCAACATGGTGATTTGATTGTAATAAAGCAAAGTTCAATGCTCAACTTGAATTTGAAATATAAATTGAATGACCTCCAGTTGAAATTGTAAGTCCAAGGTTGCGAGCAAATATAAGGTTATGAATTGATTTACATTAAATAATATAAATGCATTTTGATGAAATTATCCAAGAAAGCTCACTTAGAGAATCAATATTCATATACATTTCTAACATTAGGAATTTCAGATTGAAACACAAGGGAAGAGAAAGGAAAACATATTTGAGGAGAGCTTCTCAGTCATCTGCATAATTGCCCCGCTACATGTAAAGTAACAACCCGCTGCATGCAATTGTTTACTTAAACTTGTTCCTGATGCGGAGTGGCAAGAGAAGTGACTGCAGGTGCAGCAGATGCGACTAGAAGACCTCTGTTGCTTTGCGCGGATTGTACCACAATTGCAAATTGTGTTGCCGCCGGTGCTGCAGCCTCCTGTACCAACAAATCAGAGACAGACGTGAACAACTACAGGTCGTCAGGTCATATTACTACCACGTAGTGGTGTCAACCCGGACAGCCGGGCTGGGTTGCAGACATTCACAAAAGGATCCAAGAAATGGCCGCTCATGGGGCATCTCTGTCGGTAGGCCTGTCCCAAGGTGGGCAGAAACAATATGGTTATGACTGGCCTACTCTATTTTTCTGTTGTAAAAAAATCTCGTTCAACATTTTGACACTGCTACTTCCTTGTAAGTAGCTTCAATCCCCAAGAAGCGGCTTGCACCCCAAAAAGCAAATAGATATTATAACTATTACAATAGCTATAGACTAACCCGTCTCTGCCTTCGCTGTTGCAAGATACTAATGGCCCAGATCATGATGTAACAAGGCAAAAGAAAACCAGCAACTCGAAGCAAGAAAAGCTGCATCCATCAAATAGCAAGGATAGAGGATAATAAACATTAAACTAACCACAGCAAGAAAAATCAAATGACAAAATAGAGTTTGCATCAACTTACAGAGAATAAAGTAGATGCATCTTCATCGCCATCACCCTCTCCATCAGCGCCATCAGTTACAGACAATGCTTGCCGCAATAGCAGAAGAGCCATTAACTGCCAATCAACAATAGCAAGATTTATTTATTTTTTAATTATGCAGGGTAGCATGTCCTAGTATCCCACTAGAGAATTTTCATAGCTCAATTTATTCCTTCAAGTTAGAAAAGATCGAGGGAAAATTGAATCTCTTAACAATCTCTCACCCACTAATGTAAAACTCAAGACTGAAGATTTTATTATATCGTTTCAAAGTAAAAAATATAAAAAATAAAAGGTGTAGTAATGTCCACCCCGAGTCCAAGCAACATTATGGTTTAACATTGTAGAGACTGCCTTGCAGATCTGCCCCAATGCTAAGAAAAGAACTATAAAATATTTAACCAAAGATCAAGTCATAAATCACTTGCTGATATACCTCATGACTCACACCCCAGCTAGCTGTTCAGTAATTCTCGTCCTCCCCTCCCTCCGAGCTCTTGCAATCCTTCCAACACCACTACTCTGTGCACCTTTCACTAATTGGAAGACAATCATCTCCCTCTCTACTCGTTCTTGTTCGCTTCTACATACGCTGTCTCTTTCTCTCTCCATCTCTTTTACTATTTTGTGTGTGTGTGTTTGGGCAAGAGGTCGTAATATTCTTTCTTTCCAACCCAAATTATTTCCCATCTTCCATTATTGTCCACTAAAACCAGTTCTCCCACCAATAATGGCCGTGAGACACTTTTTCACTTTCTCCAAATTGAAGCTACATATCACTAGCTAGACCATGGAGTCATGATTGATGAAGTTGACCCAAGATATGATGAAGAGACTTAAAGTGTGTTCCCAATTTTCGAGAGACGGATCATAAACTGAGCAACAGAGCACTGCCATGAGTTTAAAGTGATCGAAGGGCAGCAGATTATTAAGCTAGGATAAAGAGTGCGTAGAACCAAAATCAATTAATATCATATATTATTTTTTCATTTTTCATTATTTATTATTATTATTTTTTTTTGCGCATTCAGATGAGAAACAAAAGAAGATGAAAGATTAATACAGTAACTTCACTATAGCCTTGAGCCTTTTTATTTGTACTTCCCCTTGACATTTTATCTTTCTTCATTCCCTGTTTTTCCCTGTGTTCCTTTCCTAGAGCAATCATTTGCTATCACATTTTATCAGCCTCATTCGCTCATCTTTTTTGCAGGTGCTTGTACACACAAGCACACACTAGTTGTGCTAAGCATCCACCTCATTCAACCATTTCCCTCTCACAACTCTATTTCAAGAAACCACGATTCACCATATTTGGTGCCCTTTAATTTCTTTAAAATCATATACACAATTTTTTGTCACAGTGTATGCAATAATAAAGCG
The DNA here is from genome assembly GCA_903798345.1 of Fraxinus anomala. Taxonomy (NCBI): domain Eukaryota; kingdom Viridiplantae; phylum Streptophyta; class Magnoliopsida; order Lamiales; family Oleaceae; genus Fraxinus; species Fraxinus anomala. The sequence goes on from CAIGRN010077564.1 coordinate 5,454, forward strand.
CGCCTTGGAATGGCACCCACACTCTGATAGCGCTGTATTATGCTTTGAACACCGGAAGTAGCCAATACTTCACTAACTATTATTGAACTTCTCTTTTCTAGTTTCACTTTCTAGGCTAATGATAACATTTGACACTGGCCACCAAGAAGGGTATTTCACTCGGAGATAATTTTTATTTCCAGATGTTAGCATATGAAACACTGAAATGAAAAGCAAAGAGTAATATCTATGATGAATTTTGTTGATAGATTAGAAAAGGCTTACAATTAGAGCAGCTGAACGACAGAATGCAGCACTACCATTGCTTGTACTATTATAGTCATCGTATTCAGCTTCAAAGAACTGACGTTCTGCATCAGCAATTGCCAAAAGATGACGATCGTTCACATCAAGAGGTGTCCCAGAAATTTGCCACACTCCCCTGAAAGACAGATTAAACAAACTAAACATCATAAAATATATGAAATAACTATCCTTGATAGTCCCAAATCACAATGAAAAAAGTAGCTAAATCTCAAATCTGTTATAAGAGCTCGGGTTTTCCTTAACTTTTTTTTTTTTTTTTAAGTACTGGTAGACAAGAAAGACAGGAGAGGCAAAGAACACTAATTTAGCCCATGTTTGATCCACATTCTTCCCAAAATTCATTCTTTCAATACTTATTTTTAACCACACATTCTTCAATAAAATAATATTACACGCAAATCCAATACTTTTCCTTATTTTTTAACCACATATTTTCCATCACAGCACATCACAAAATAAAATGCATTTTCTTCTCAATAATGTACATCAAACACCCCCTTAATAAAATAAAAGCTGCTTTCATCACGAATGTACAAAGGACAAGATTTTAATACGTGAAAACCGAACCCACCTGATATCTAGGGCAGTCTCATCAGGATGAGGCCGTCGGGGAGCAGTATAACCAGGTTGATAAGGCTGCACATACAAAGGGAAATACAGCATCATAAAGATGAATTATCATGTTAAAAGTATAAGGAAAAATTGCAGCAGCGGTCCGTAACCTGCTCAATTTTTGCAAACTTTACTCTAACCTTCAATTTGTGCTAACAAAGATCTATAACCTTTCAGAAATATGCATATGGAGTCCAAATGTATGGAATCTATCCACTTTTCCATTAGTTGACCAAGAAAATGATTTTCACCACCTTATTAATTATTATTTCTATAAGGATAAAATTGTAACTTTATCTCTTTTCATATAAAAAAAATTAAAATAATTAAATAAAAAATAAAAAACTATCATCTTCCACCACTACCCGATCCCTATCCATATCCAAACTCCTACTCCTACTCCTACTCCTACTCCTACTCCTACTCCAAAACCCAACCTTGGCTATCCATCGCCACCCAAAATCCACCCACCGCTGTCACTACCATCACCTGAATCCACAACCTCTACTACTCTCTCCTTCACTACCAAATGGAACCCAAACGAGAAATCAAAATCGAAGCCACCACCACCTTGCCTCAAAATCGAAGCCATTACCACCTTCAACTACAATAGCAAGCTAGATATGGGGAAAGAACCACATATATGGACCAATTCTCCTGCAAGTAACCTGCTAGAGCAAGGTCTCAACCCTTCTTACAATGGCAAGTTTGTGCTCTCAACATTATACCCATCAAAGCTTTTTTGAGGATCAAAATCGCTGTATCCGAGTTTAAATATCCCTGTTTGTGACGTTGCCCCAAGTGGCATTCAATATCTGAACGATGGTTTGGTGCCAATTGCTCAATCTTTCGCACTCCTATCTGCATATGAAAATAGCTCAAGTTCTGACCATCCACCATTCTCAAGTTCAATTTGCGGCTGCTATCTCGCTATATATAGCAACTTTGGCTCTAATCCTGGTTAGGTGATGTAGCTAGAGCTCCCTTCACCACCTATGATTTCTAAAATGCTTCAAAACAAATTTCTCCTAGTCGGACATACCCTTTTTAGGTGCAAAGTTCTCTACCAAGTCTCTCTCTTTCTTTGTATCAACTATTAGCGCAAGGCATTTCATCCCTGATTTTCAAATTTCCTTCGAATTTTGAAAGCAATTGAGCACCAAGCTTGGAAGAACTGAGCAACACGAGCACTCCTCAAGTGGTGGCTGCTTCGTGGTCTAACAACAAGTTCATGCAGGCGGTAACGGTAGCTTAAGGCCATTGAGAAAGCCTGGACCAAGAAACAAATTTTGGTCGAAACAAATTTTGGATCAATAAAGCTTGAGAATCGGTTCTGCAAATGTCTAAGAGAGTAATTCATTTGCTGATTTTCCAATTGCTGCTGCTGCTGGAATTGACCTTAGATTTGAAGGATCTGGGAAGGGATAAGGAGATTTAGCCCAATAGTACTATCATTTTGGTAGATGTCCTCTGAGTTTGTAGTAGAAATGTTTGGTGGTTGTGGATTGTAGGAGGAGGTGGACTTGTAGTGGTGGTGGTTCCCCCAAATTTGGCTTTCCGTTGCCGTTGGTGGTGGCCCTCATCTCTAGATCTGAAATGCATTCAATCTCCTTGTCTGCTTGGTGATGGTAGTGTGGTGGTTCCGCCACCTGAACTTATTTCTTTATTTCTGCAGATTCATTGAGGCAAGGTGGTGGTGGCTATGGATTTGGTGGCAGTGGCGGCAGCAAACTGTGGTAGGTGATGGTGGGTAGAGTGATTTTGGTTTTGGGTAGGGGGTGGGGTTTGGATGGGATGGAGTAGGAGTGGAAGATGATGATGATTTTTATTTCATCATTTTTATATGAAACGATATAAAGTTATATTTTACCCTTATAGAAATAATTAATAATGTGGTCAAAATCATTTTTTTGTCAACTAGCGGAAAAGTGGACAGCAGATCTACCAGCATATTTATGAGAGGTTAGGGACATGCATTGGCACAAAATGAAGGTTAAGGTAACATTGACAAAAATTGAAAATATTAGGGAATGTTGCCGCAATTTTCCCAAAGTATTAAGTTCATTACACTAATTCCAGATCACACTTGAACTTCATTAGGTAATCCCATATTCTAGGGATATATGTATAATTTTCAGAAATTCAAAGGTGACTCAATCAAAACAAGGAAAGACCTTAGTAAAACAATAAAAATAATAAATGCAATAGTTATGATATTCCAAAAGACCAGACTCAGTATACTTGTTAACCAGATGAAAGTATGTGCACACACGTGCTTTAGATATTTAATACATTTCAGGAGGATGTACAGTTTAGAACGACCATTTTTTCACCCATCCAAGATTTCAAAAGGCATTTTTGTTTCCGACCGACTTCTGCACAATAGTCACAATTCATGATTTTAACAAATATACTTCCCAATGATTAATGCTTTCTGTGCAAACGTCAACAGAGTGATCGAGTTTGTATTTGAAACCTTAAATGTCACTTTGAAGGGCAAGTTACCAAAAGCATTCAAGAAATTTTAAAATGTTTGATATTTCCAAATATAATGAACATGGCAAGAGAATGAAAACGTAAGGAGCAAGAAATACCTGATGGCAGATCTCACAAGTAATGTCGCCCTTCTCATTGCACCAGTGTTGAACACATTTTCTGTGGGCATACTACAAAAGAATAGTACTCACAAATATCATTAATGAGCCAAATAAGAAATTGAGGTGCTTGGGGAAAAGGGGTGGGAGGGAAAATATTTTATATGATACAACTGGAGGAAATGAAGAAGTTAATGGATCGTAGAATAGGGAGTCCCTTATAATTAGGAAAATTTGTCAGGATTTGCATTATTCACCCGGGCACAAATAATCTGAGCATCTTTTAGCCTCCTCAACATTCACAAAGTTTAGATTCAATCTCTTAATGCATATATTAGACATTCATCTGTATGTATTACAATGTTCTATTCCAAACACGCTCTTCTTAACAAGATACTGCAATCCCATTAACTTTCTATATTCTAGTTCCAACCACGCGAACCCAATTTTGCTGCATGAACCTAACGCATTAAAGTTGGAATCTGAAATGATATTTTCAACTTTTATTTTTTACAGTTACAACTCCAGAGCTCGAAAGTCAACAAATCCATACATAATCCAGCTTTAATATAAATTCAATGGTGAAACAAAAACTTACTTTTTTCTTTTAATGTCAAAATCACTATAAAAATCTGAACTTTAAGTACCTCAATACAACCTCTATTTTGAAAATTAAAAAAATGCACCAATAGATGTAGCATATTGCAATTCAACCTTGAGAATTGCACTTGTTCAAATAAAGATAGATAGGATGCAAATATGTAAACTTGAAGCCAATTTATAGTCCCAAGGACAATAAAACAAGAAGATAAGAAGTAAGGATTGAAATTAATGTTTTTACTAACAAAGATGCAGATAATTTTCAAATAATCCAGTCAAAACATGATAAGGAATATTAATATTTACCTTAAGACTCCCACTGCATGCACAAGGGCTCTCCAAATTATTTAGAGAATCATCATCCTGGCAAATGCGGCACTCAGCCACCCCAATCAGCAGCGCCTCCTCATTCTCCTCCTCCTCCTCCTCCTCCTCCTCCTCCACCACCACAACCTTTGGTCCCGGAGCCTCCATTGAAGACGAGGACCCCACCATTTCAGGCTTCTTTACAGCGGCCTTGTGAGCCAACTGGGCTGGACCTATCGCAGCCTCCTCGGGCTTCAATAGCCGGCCCACTTGCACCACCAAATGATCACCCATTCAGACCTTCGAACACCAACACTACCAGAAACAACTTCACGAGAAATCACAAAAATAAACCCCTCAAATTACAGTAGAATAAATTCCTTACTCGTCATTTTCACAATGTCTTGATATTTTGATACATTCAGAAAATAACACCTAAAAGTTTCCCTCGGTATTTAGAGAAAACCGATTCCATAAGATCATTAATTCTTCAATTCTAAATCCACAAAATAACATTTTTTTTCGGTTATGAATTCAAAAAACTCTATTTTCATTAAAAAAAAAAAAAAAGACATTATGGGTCTTTAAAGAGATGTTGAAAGTGGAATGAAATCCACTGATCACGCTGGAATATGCAGCGGGATCAGAGAATGTCTCAAGGATGTAACCTAAAACGAAACCCAGTTACAAATAATACAGAAGAACAAAATGTACCTCAAGAGAAAACCAACGGAAATGAAATTGAAATGAAATCGCGAGTTTCTTGCTTGACCAAAGAGAAATTATATATACAGATTACGGAGTCTTTACGCGTTTTGGTTTGCGTTTAGTCTTTTGGGTAATCTTGACTTACTCGTATATTTGGGTGTGTGCGCGTGCGTGTAGATAGATACGGGTGTGTGTGCATATCAGCTTTGGATTTTTGGAGACGCATTTTTTGGGACCCAAACTATTGGAAATGTGGCAGAAGGGCCCTGAACTTATTATTCTGGCGGCTGTACTTCTCAATAATTTATTTATCTAGTAGTTGACTCAGAAATGATGAATCATTCTCACTTCCGTCCCATTAGATATTTTTGTCACCTTATTTTATTTTCATACTCGGTTAAAGCGAGACGAGACGAAATGGGTTCGAGGCCCCTGCTCCATTTATCGTCTTGTTTTTTTTTTTTTTTTTTTTTTTTTTTTTTTTGTTAATTTTTTTTTTTTTTTTTTTTTTTTTTT
>CAIGRN010077573.1:0-10648 GCA_903798345.1 Fraxinus anomala
CTTAGTGTTAAAATTGAGAGGAGAAAATTCCAGAGTGTGGAAAAAAAATTTCCCACAATTGTTGACTAGAAGCACGCATAAAAATTAAAATAATCTTTGAATATATTATGTAGTGCTGAATTAAATCAGACAAATTTAATCTTTCTATTTGTTAATTTATTTATTTTATACAAATGTGTGTATAAAAATTTTGTAATACAATTTTTCATTTAATCTTAATATTCAAGACGTTAAATTACCTTAAAATAACGCATGTGTATTGTACGAGGCAAAAACTAATATAATAAAAAAAAGTTAGGATAATCAATCAATGAGAAAGGTCGGTGCAGTTTTATCCTTTATAGTATGGCCCACGCTTTTCACTTGATAAACAAACAAATACGCAGAAACTGCTTCATTCATTTTCTTTTACTCACCGGCTAAGCAATAAAATATTGTGTGTCTATCCATCCAATCTTCTCTATCTACGATTTCTCTATCTAGATTCTTGAGCTTATTTGAAAATCTCGAGCAACTATGGCATCTGGATTATCGGGTAGGGGTCGAGATCCGGGTTCCAAATCGTTTGATTTCGGGTCGGATGATATTCTTTGTTCATATGAAGATTTCGGCAATCAGGATGGGAATAACGGAAATCACTCCGATCCGTCTTTCGGAAATAATTCGACTAAGGTAATTCTTTGAATAGTTTATGGTCTTTTTTTCCGATTTTTTGAAATTAGGGCTTGATTTTAGGGGTACTTTTGGGATGGGTTGTTGATGTTTGGTCTTCAGTGTTTACTTTTGTTTATTCGAACTATTGAATTCGGGTATTTTTTTTTTCTTTTAACATTAAAACGGAAAAAAATGTTACTCCTTTTTCTTGAGCTGCGTGAACAAATAGTCTACTCAGATTAATAATGTATTTGAAGTTGATTTTGTATATCCTTTGTGTTAAATTTATGAGATTTAAGAAACCATGCTTCTGTGGTTAGATGAAACTGGAAGGAAAATGATCATTAAACAAAAGGAATGAATATTGTGCATATACCAAGTTTACTGTATGGCGTCGTTTTACTTGTTTGTGCTTTCATAACCGTCAGACGTTTGTTAATGGAACATTGTAATCAGGATGAAAGTAATTGGGTTAAGAATACAACTCTTACAACTTTCTGAAAATTATGCGAAGAAAATTAAATCCTGCTCTTTGAAAATGGGGAAAAGAAATGAAATTATGTTTTTCACTAATATTTTTCTTTTGATTCATGGAGAAGGTGAAGAAGTTTTAGTTCGTAATTTTATGATTATATATGGTTCTTTGTTCTTTATCTTTTCTTGCTCAAGGGATGTTTAAGAGTCTCTGCCTTTGTTAGCGTCGTTTTTCAAAGTTTTACTGGTTTTTGGATGTTGATCAAATTTGTATCAGCCTATTAACAGTTCTGTACTCTAAATTAAGCAGGAATTTCACAAAAACAGAGTGGCTAGATCATCTGGTTATCCTACTACTTACAGTCCACCAGAAGAATCTTCATTTAATCAAGATGTTATCTCTACTGTTGACAAGACCATGAAGAAGTATTCGGATAATCTTATGCGCTTTCTAGAGGGACTTAGTTCACGACTGTCACAGTTGGAATTATATTGTTACAACCTTGACAAATCTATTGGGGAAATGCGTTCTGATTTAGTTCGTGATCATGGAGAAGCAGAGACAAAGCTCAAATTCCTGGAAAAGCACGTCCAAGAGGTGCATAAACTGTCATGTAGTGTTTGTGTTCATTACTTCTGGTTTCTACCCTTTGTGAGGTCCCACATATGAGTATGAGTTTAGCTTGTCATTTCTCTTGGTGCAAATACTGTATGATGCTGTCTTCTGATGCTGTAAACCAATTTTAAGGAATGTCAAGCATTACACAAGTGTAAATACGGTCCTGCTTTTGCTATTTTTATATTTTATTAATCTTATTTTGGATACTTTGTGCTTATATGTTGTTTAGGTTTATCTTTCAACATAGATTTCCCAATAAAAACCATATGGGTTTGCTGTAGTTATCATTGGTGCCGTCATCAGTTATTATTGTTTAGACATTTTCTATGCATTTCATCAAATTCCAGTCATTGAACCTTAGCACAAACAAAATGAATTATTATGAGATTCAACTCCATTCTCTCCCTTTTTTCCTCTCTTAACATATCTGTACATGAGCTTATGTACTTCGACATTATGTTCGTTTGAATGTGCAAATGTGGCATCTCGCTTGGATGCCTAGTAATATGGGTTTGTGCATTCTTGCCCATGTGCCAGCTCGAGTGCTTCTCTTTTGATATCCATGTCCTGACACTACTGATGCTCCAGTTTTCTGATTTTATTTAATGCAGGTTCACAGGTCTGTGCAGATTATAAGAGATAAGCAAGAACTAGCTGAAACTCAGAAGGAGCTGGCCAAGCTTCAGCATGCACAAAAGGAATCCTCTTCTTCTAGCAATTCTCAACAGAACGAGGATAGATCGTCACAACCTGCTACTGATGCCAAAAAGAGTGATAACTTATCAGATGCACATGGTCAGCAATTGGCACTCGCTTTACCACATCAAGTAGCTCCCCAACCTCCCCCTCCTACACAAGCCGTTGAGCATCAGCAGGCTCCTCATACGGCGCCCCCACCATCCTTGGCTTCACATAGTATGGCTCAAGCACAGGCATATTACTTGCCTCCACCATCTCAGGTTCAATATTTGCCCACACAAACTCAAATTCAAGATCTCTCAAGGATGGCACCTCAGCAGGCACAATCAAACCAGAGCCCACAGGTACAGTCATTACCCCAATATCAGCAGCAGTGGACACAGCAGCCACCTCAGCAGGTTCAACCCCCCCAGCAGCTCCATATGCAACCACAAATTAGATCCTCGTCTCCAGCTCTTTACCCTTCTTATCTGCCAAATCAACCAAATCCTTCCCTTGCAGAAATGACTCCTAATAGCATGCCGATGCAAGTGTCATATTCAGTAACATCCCAAGCGGGCACCGCTGGACCTGAAGCTATATCCTATGGATATGGCGGTGTTGGCAGACCAAGTCAACCCCAACCTCCCACGCAGCATCCAAAGTACAATGCACAACTAGGAGATGGGTATGTGTCCAGTGGACCTCGTCCAGCACTTCCCTCGGGAAATGCATATATGATATTTGATGGTGAAAGTGGAAGGACACACCATCCATCCCCGCAATCTCACTTCCAACAAAGTGCTTATCCTCCAACTAGTGTGCCTCTTCAAAACCCACTGCATATGGTTGGCTCTAATATGATGATTCGTCCAACTCAATTCACACGCAGCCATCCCTACAATGAGTTGATAGAGAAGTTGGCAGGCATGGGTTACAGGGCTGATCATGTTGTTGGCATAATTCAAAGGATGGAGGAAAGCGGGCTGCCAATTGATTTTAATACCGTCCTTGACAGGCTGAATGGACATTCTTCTGGAGGTTCTGAGAGAGGATGGTCTGGTTAAGCATTCCTCAAACACTGACCTGATTGCTAGTACGACTTCCCGATCGTGTTTATCATGCCTTTGATAAAGGATGGTAAGAGTCGCCTGATTCAGTATATAAAGGGTTGAAGAGATCGTTTTTTATATTTTAATCTCTTTCCCTTCGTGGTTATATTGCTTGTTATAAATCACGGTTTTCTTTTCAATTGCAATGGATAAGACTGTTCTGTTTATGCTCTCTAATCTGATTCTTATTCTCTTGCCTGAGGACTTGGGATTACAGAGGGTTTTTAAAGGTCGTGGGGATTTTTTCTTGGTTGAGATGAAATCTTACTATTATGGCTCGTTTGCCATGGCTTTTAAAAAGCCAAAAGGATCTTTTGGAACCTTTTGGACAAAAGTAGCTTTTCGACCGATTTGACTAACTTTATGAATGTGCTTCTAATTAGAAAAACTTCTAGAGGAAGATCGTCCAATGTGATTTTATCTAAAAGTACTTTTGGGATATGAATTTCTTTTAAATGTTATTTTTCAAATAAAAATTGAGGTAACTTATTTCAAAAAAAATTTCTACATGAATCGAAAGTTAAAATCATGCCAAATAAGCCTAAATAGATGAGAAATATTGTAGCGGAGATATTGCTTTCTTCTTTTTTGTTTTGGTTTCCAGTGATGTCAAACGAGTTCGTAATGCATCATCTAATTTTTTAGATCGATTCTTACGAGATGCATTCACAGTTGAGTTCCAAGATCCTTTTAAGCTATCTATTCAAAGTATCAATATGTCCACTTGTCTGAGGGTAATGAGCTGTGGCTATTAGATGTTGTACCCTCTATTTGTGACACTGCCTTGATTAATTGATTGCAAAAGTGAGTTCCACCACCAATCATGATAGCTCGAGTTGCTCCATATCTGTTAAATATGTACATCTTTTTTTTAAATAAATATCACCATCGTCTTTGCATCATTGGTTGACAAGGGCTTAGCTTTCGCTCATTTTGAGACACAGTCCACTGCTGCTAAAATGTGCCGATTTTTGTACGATGGGGGAAAATGCCCATGGAATCTATGCCCCATAAGCTGATGCATGAATAATTGCCAAGATTAGTTTCATCTCTTCGTTAGGTATTCATCTTCTGATGATTTGATCGTCCCCCTTCTAAATAAGTGAATCATTCCAATAATAGAATTTAGTTTCATGGAAAAGCTTTTTCGTCTGTTGATAAGTTAAGCTTCGATCTACATAACCACTAGCTAAATAATTTACAATGTACACATACCATGACAATTGCTCCACGTGCATTATTTGCTCATATGAAAATACTTCATTAATCTCCACGTCATCTGCTTCCTCTACTTGCTCTAACATCGATAAGTAATCTACTACCTGATTTTTTGTCCCTTTTTTTATCACAAACTTCTATTATAACTCTTATAACAATAGCATCTATCTAATCAATTGGGGTTTGCCATCTATCTAATCAGATATGAACAGAACTTGTCAAAAGCAAATATTACTGCTAACATCTCCTTCTTGGTTGTGGCATCATTGATCTGAGCATCTGTCAAAGTTTTGCGGCATAGTATATGACATGTAAAATCTTTTCCTTACTATTGTCCTGGAATTGTCCCCTACTGCATAATTAATGTCATCACACATTAGTTTGAAGGGTAATTCCCAATCTAGGGTAACTATAATAGGTGCAATTGAAGCATCTAGACACACACAAAAAAAGTACACGTATTTCTCAAATAGGTTGCAAGGAGGCTTTGTGATTTTTGAGAAATCTTTGATGAACTTTCTATAGGACCCTGCATATCTCAAAAAACTTTTGATCCCCTTAGCTGCAGTTGGTAGTTGCAATTTTTCAATCACTTGTAACTTGGTTTTGTCAACCTAAATACAGTGAGGAAATTCGACGTCCCAAAACTATACCATCTTTCACCATAAAATGAGATTTCTCCCAATTAAGCACAAAATACCTTTCCTCACACCTACACCGTTGTAATACTTGAGATGATTGTTTCAAGTAGTTGTCAAAAGAATTTCCAAAAACTAAAGTCATCCATAAATTGCTCGATATACTTTTTCACCATGTTAGAGAATATGACTATCATGCAATGCTGAAAAGTTGCAGGTGTGTTACAAAGTTCAAAAGTGTAATGTCCTGAATTTTTACTACAAATCGTTAGATTTAAATTTAGGACTTAAATGCGCTATTATTAAAGTCTAATAACCTTATTGATTACTGTGTAATAGTTTGAGTTTCTAAGTGAAGAGTTATCTTGTAAGTCATATTAGATGAAATCATGTGTAAAAATATATGTAAATATAATTGATTTATTTGACTACATGCATTATTCACATTATATTTTAAGCCAATATAATTGATTTGACCACATAAATAAATGTAATTTATTTAATCACATACATTATTTACACCAAGTTTTAAGTCAAGTTAATTGATTTGATCATATGATTAAAGATATTGATTTGACCAATTTCAAGACAAGACACCATTTGTGTATTGACTATGCCTAACATCTAGCCATTTCCTTTCACTTTTCTATGCATGGTCCAAGAATTTACACTATAAATAAGAGACAACCCAACACTACAGACTACCTGTCACCAACTATTTACACACTTGGCCTCTCTACCTCTATCGCTTTGTCTTCCTACCTTTACTCTTTCTCTCGTCATTTTCATATTAAATATAGTCATATACTTTCACAATCACACGTAAATACTCAACGGCTCAAGGATCTCTCTCCAACAATCACTTCTTTTATCATTTTGATTTGCCTAGTGAAAATGCAAGTGTTATTACTTTAGAATGTGAGTAATTCTATATATGTTATTCCAAGGCTATTTTAAGTTATGGTCCGTATCATGTATAAGATTTACGGGAATCCACTAAAACTAGCTAGGCAACCGTGCCACAATAAGAAACATCACGACCATAACCGCCAACACAGCTACAGAAGACACATGGAACACATGTAACTCTAGAAAAGTTACATGTGCAAACTTTATTCTCAAGAAAGGCATCATGCATTTGTGGGACTCAACCTCGAGGTTAAGGGCTCGCGGTCATACCTGGACATAGAACCAATTCAAGGAAAACTTTCTGAAGAAGTACTACCGTTTTCTGAAGAAGTACTACCCTAGAAGTTTCTGAAATCGGAAGGAGACTGAGTATATTACATTGACTTAAGGCTCGATGTCTCTAATTGAGTACGAACGAAAGTTTGAAGAGTTATTCCATTATGCCCCTAGCTTTGTGGACACGGAGGAGAAAAAAGCGAGGCTTTTTAAACAAGTTTTAAGGGATGATCTAAGGCAGGCAATAGTAGTGCTTGAACTAGGAACCTACCATGAAGTGTTAACAAAGGCACAATTAGAAAACTTCAGGGGCCGCTCTAGTGTGGAGAATAAGCTACAATATGGGAATGGAAAAACGCAAGTAGGAAGATAACACAAGCAAAGGACCACAGAACTATACTAAGAAAGGCAAAGGAGACCCAATTCAAGGTGACAATAAGAGCTATCCACTTTGCAACAAATGCAAGAAACACCATCTGGGGGCTAGTCTCCTAAGGATGAACATATGTTTCCAGTGTGAAAAACAAGGGCACATGGCTAGGTCTTGTCCTAAGATCCAGCAGAAATAAGGAAATGCACACTAGAGGCAGAAATATGCACCCCAAGGAACATGCAAGAATCTTTGCATTAACTGAATTGGAAGAGGATCAGAATCGTAATATTTTGGCAAGTGACGTTTTAATATCCAACTTACATGCATATGTATTAATCAATTCTGATGTCACTCACTCCTTTATATTCCTTGAGTTCGTACAAAGGATAGATATGAATATTATACCTGTACATTTGCCTTTAGAAGTGTCTATACCCTCTAGAAGGGTACTGAAATCAAATAATATAATTAAGGCCTCAAGGAAATAATCGATGGTAGGTCTTTAAAGATGGAACTATATGTATTGAATATGCGTGATTTCGACGTAATTCTTAGGATGGACTGGTTATCTAAGAATCACACAACGATTCATTGTTTCAAGAAGAATGCAGTCTTCCTAAAAAAACTAGAAGAAGATTTTCGATTATCGGTGACTAAGAGTAGGTCCCTACCCCGTGTTGTGTATGCATTACAAGCATGGCGGATCGTACAATCAGAAGGTATTGTGGGTTTCCTTATGTTGGTAATAGATAAGAAAGGAGATAACGAATTGACAGTTACAGAAGTTAGAGTGGTAAGAGAATTCTCCGAAGTTTTCTTAGATGATTTACCTGGCATGTTGTCGGAATGAGAAGTGGCGTTCACTATCGATCTCACTCCCAAGGCCGCACCTATTTCTAACAATCAAATCAACACAATCAAATTACATGCATCTTGAAACAATCGAATCAACACAATCTTATATACAAAGGAATTGTCATGCATCTTGAAACAATCAAATCAACACAATCTTATATACAAACATGTGTGTACATAACAAATTGCATGACAAGTGTCGTGAAAGAACAAAACTTAATCAAAATTTTGGAACTTGGATTTAATCATGACTGGCAGCATAATAACGAGTGTGTCAACTAAACAAAATGATCAAAATATCACTAAAAATCATCTATAAAAAGGGCCTTTAACGCTACAAAAAAGGATTGTAAATTAGAGAGTTAAAAATCACCTACAAACCCCAAAAGGGGCAAAATCCTATCAAAATTCCGACAGGAAACTCTAATGGTGGTTTTAGAAAACAATTTCCTTATGTTAACAAACGGTATAAAAAATTGTGCCATTATATTTATAGGCTTTAAATCCACTAAAAATTGAGGGGTCAAGCTGTAATTTCCAACGAGTTCGTTATAGATATTTATGGGCTCAAAATTCACTAAAATCTATTCAAGTCCTTCCAATTAATGAAATCCTTAGAAATTCGTAAGTTCTTTTGAATATCTAGATTTTAGTAGAAATTATTAAATTTTAATTTTATATAAATCTAATTGAGGATAATTAAATTTTAATTAAATTCATTAAAATATGAGTTGAGATCACTAGTGTAAATGTGGAAATTGAAATATTCTTGTATATATTGAATATTGAATGCACAAATGCATTTATACATGTTATAATATAGCCGTTAATTTGAGACTTGCATAGAATAAGAGTAAATTGAAGGACATTTGCCTTCAATTTCTATAGAATTTGCTGTATTTAGAATGCCTAATTGATTCTTTTGATTTGCTTGATAATCTCCATTAGTACTTTCCTTGTCATTTGAGTTTTTTTCCTTTGACAGTTATGTCGAAATTTCTAATTAGTTGGACTAAGGGAAACGATTAGTGTCTAATTTTTTGATAACGTGAAAGTTGATTGTATTTAAAAAAAAAAATTAAGTTCAGTCACCACCAACATTTAACCCATTGTTTTTAGAGGAAATTAGACTATGTACTCTAAATATAAAACACATTGAAAAATCAGGTGAAAAATAATTACAAAGTATAAAATACTGTAATTTTACATTAATTTTAGCCTGTCAACAAAATAAACCCTAAATTATTTCCCACTTTCCCCTCTTTTCTGTATTCCTCTCTCTTCTTCCTCTAGAATAAAACACATCAACCTTGATCTATGGAAAATGACTATGAAATCCAGTCACGTCCGTCGTCGGCTTCTAATAGGAGAAGTACGGTGACCGTTGCGGCACCACCACCAATGATACCGTAGAATATGCTGATGGACGAGCCAGATCGGATGTTGAAGTGGCCACGGCTTGTGTTGGACTCCACGGTTGTATAAGAGATTTGTGGATTCTGTGGCTCATTTGGGGATCAAGAATGATGTGTCCATGACTATAATCCAGCCACAATAATTTCAAACAATAGTGTAAGAGATGGATATTTTCTCATTTAAATGTAATGGTTGACTCGGATTCCTGAAGATCAGACAAAATCTTTTGTATTAATGGAGTGAATTTCAAGTATTTAATTTATGTTTTTCTGTAAACCATTAGCTGGACATGGCCATTTTTGTAGAATGTCCTCGAAGAATAATACTGTGTAAGCATTTAGCATTATTTGCTTTGCCTTCTGTATTCTCCTGATGCAATTGCAACCTAAAAGAATTCGTGATCACGAATTTATCAATATAGATTGTTTTCAGGTTGTTACACTACAATTAATGTCAATGAAAACTTCACTTTGGGTGAGAACTCAGCAATATATAGTAGCACCTTTGAATTAGCGGCGAATAATGCAAATTTTGGTAAATGGTTCTTCCGTGAATACTACAGGGGGAGAATTAACAGAAGAAGATAGAGGAGGAGGAGGCAAAAGAGGAGGAGTTCAGTGAATTGTTTAAAGTTGCAGTAGGCTATCATGTGTGAGGAGGTCGAGTGAAACTATTCCGGGCAACTATTATGCTAAAATCATTCCAAGTTCTAGGTGCATTGGGGTTTATGCAATATGTTTGATGAGGAATTTAGTGTGACGGATCATTGGACAATGTAGTAGTGACTGAGTTGGTAGATGATGGTGATGGTAAATTGACTTGAAGATGCTTGGTGTTTTGATCGATGTTTTGTCGATGAAATGACTTGAGATGTTTGGTAGTGAATAAAGAAAGATAAAGGACATTAGTTGTGTTACTTTTTTATAAAAAATAAAATTATATCACTTTATTGAACTGATTCCAATGTTTTAATTGGTGTTGTCACTCTTTTTTTTTTTGGTCACTTTTTAAAGTGTCATTTTTTTTTTCAATTCTGTCACTTTTTTTTCAGCATTTGTTACTTTTTTCTGTCATTTTGTTGAAATTTTTGTCACTTTGTTGAGTGACATACATCGTTTTTTTAATAAAAGTGACATTGTATATCAATGTTTAATTAAAAAAGTGGCACTTAACTTTAAAAAGTGACATTATAAAAAAAAAGTGGCACTTGATGTATTTGACTTAAAAATGTTTGGTGGTGATTGGAGAAAGAGGAAGGACGGTGGTTGTTTCACTTTTTTCTAATAATCGTCGTTTTATTGAACTAATTTCAGTGTTTTAATTGATGTTTTGTCATTTTTTTAAATGTTCGTTACGTTTTTGAATTTTTATCATTTTTTTCTTTCATTTTCTTGAGAGTTTGTCACTTTGTTGAGTGACACGTCAC
>CAIGRN010077574.1:0-13697 GCA_903798345.1 Fraxinus anomala
AAGTCCAGAAGTTGAAGATGAAATTTGTTATCCAGCATAACATATAATTACAATTGGACATATATACTATTTATCTTTTTTTCCCAAATTAACTTCTTAGTATTATTTAAATTCTTGCCAAAAATCTCTGTCCTCAATTAGGATCAAAAGGAACCATACCAGGAAATTGTTCTTAGAAGTGATACAGTAAAGAGCAAGTAGCTGAAATAGCAATAATCCCTATTGGTAAAAGGTCGTTGAAGGGAGTGGATTGCAGATTCAGAGCTCAGAAGGTCACTCATTTTTTAGAATAAGGAACCAGATCAAAGTTAAGGTAAAACTAACAGTTTTTGCTACAATTAGAATGAATGTTTCTGAGATTTTAAGATAATCGCAGAGATTTTTATGATTATGTTTTGTTTTAAAAGAATCATATCTTAATCATGTTTATATGTTTTGATATTATTACCATGTTTACATTAATAATATGTCAGGATATACTATTAAAGAATTAGATAATTTATTAGAAAGAATGTTAGAAGAAATAAAAGATATTATTCATAAATCAGAAAATACCAACATAGGATCTGAAGAATATAATAAATTCAATGAAAAATTTGAACAATATGTAAAAGATTATTCTAATATGTTAGATCATAGGATGTAACTATATAACGAAATTCAAAATAGAAGATATGACTAATTTAAAACTATTCTGGAAATAAGGATATAAGATGCAAAATTTGATAACTCATTTCATTAAGGGTAAAATAGACTTTTCATGGATATGCCAAATAATAAGTTTGACCAATGCCAATTATAAAAATCCCCCTACAATTGAGATGGTCTATCGATTTTTGTTTTAAGTGCTATATCTTTATTTTCATCTTTTTAAAAATTTGTGGCCTCTTTTATGCTCACTATTGTGCAAATCTTGGCCTTTAAAATATATAGGTTGATTTCATTTTTTTTACATGTTATATTGTTGCTTTTTTTGTTTGAGATAGTTGTATATTGAATCTAGTCATAGAAAATTAATTGTCTATGTATCTATGTAATTAGTGATCCTCTAAAAAATTACATACTTTGTAACAAAAATTAACACGTACTAACAAAATTCAACACGAAGTGTAAATTACAATTTTAAAATATTACATATATGATACAGGGTTAAAATAGTGTAAGTTACAACTTTAAAAAATTATATATATATATATATATTGTAACATGAATAACATAGTGTAAGTTAAAATCATTACATCCTTTGAAGAATTTATAAATTGTTTAATTTATAAATAGATAAAATGAATAATCGATAGTACTCGTGATCCATTGAAATGTGTGGTACAAAATAAAGTTTTACCAATTATAAATAATTTATAAATATTTAGAAATAGTGATAATTTATTAAATGCTGTAATTTGTCCAAAAAAAAAGTTAAATACACTTTAAAAAATTAAATACACTGCAGTTTGTGTGTATGTTTGTGTAATTACATAAACTGTAATTTCTAGGTCTTTTTTAGCGCCAGTCGAGGTTGTAATTTTATAGTATTTAACAAACATCGATATTTTTCAATTCATCCATATTTTCTAAAACAAGCATGCGCACAATTTCCACTCAATTTTAATAGGTCCATCCAATTTTTGGCCAATGCGTGTACTAGGTGCAGTTGGCCTATGCAGCCTTGTTGATATATGATCTCTAGTAACTATTTGGCCTTGAGCCCTATTAAGCCCTTGTTTGTATCTCATTTTCTAAAATAACATTTTTCTCCAAATCTATTTTCTGTTATTGATATGGTCATACTTTAAGCTCAAGGACTATAATCTCGAGCATATTGTCTTTAGAATACCTCGGGATAAGAGACGCCTCATCCTTGAGCTCCATGTAATCTCGAGGTTTCTCGAGGACTTTCATTATCGTTGTTACGGAATTTGGCGATAACCGTCCTCGAGATAATACCTCGGGATATTGTCTTTAGAAGACATTATGTCCTCGGGCACTTCCCTTTGCCCAACTCAAATGCCTTCTCGTCTAGATGTAGACGGATCCTATTTGACCAGAATTTTAAACTTATCCAAATATCTCAATCCCAGACTCCTATGTCTAGGAGGAGTTTGCCTCGATAAAGATCATAGTTGAACTGTGACTAGATTTACAATTGTAACTCAATGCTTGTCTCAAGTAGGACTTCTAAGGATAAGGATATTTAATTAACCAAGTCCTACCAGGAATGCACTACCTGCCTCTATAACTTACAAGACCCTAATTCCTCATTCATGTATCCTTTAACATACAGTTTAAGCATATATTCTTTCGCATAAATTTTCTCTCTGACTTAAGTATCGGAGGGGTGACGAGAATATATCTCGAAGCCTTTATTTCAGGTATTGAAAGATTCTGTTCGTGCTCATTTTCCACGACAACTCAATTTGTTCGGTAAACTACTCGGGGCAACTCGAAAAATTAATAGGTAAGATTTTCGGTAGCATCATTGGCGCCATCTATGGGAAACACTACCAAAAATCATGGTTAATATACGTTCAGATCTTCCTCTAGCAAGCTCATCCATTCTAAATCATCCTCCTACTGAAGATCTTCCAGCCACCCAAGAAGAATCACCAGAAATACCAACCCCTAACCAGCAGTTATTACTATCGGAGCTTTCGAGGAGCTCGCTAGCAAGTTGTTATGCTAACTCAATTGTTAAGTCAAAGGAATCTACATCCGTGCCAGCATCATAGAGAGATTTTATGACAGATGCTTGAGCTCGAGCTCCGCGTAACGTTCTGGGCACCGGTGATGCCAGAACCTCAGGCGTATCTCGCACGATCTCAGGCTCAAGATCGGTTATTATGGACTCCACGAACTTACCAGGATCATCGAGGATGGAATTGTAGCTGGTATGCTTCGGAATACTCAGAGGTCGATGAGTTTCACTTCTAACACCCCATTCACTCAAAAGATATTATCATATCCCTTACCGAACATATTTAAGTATCTCCGTATACGAGAGTACGATGGAATTGTAGATCCAATCAATCATTTCAACGTATATACCAACGTCATGAATCTACAAGTTGTACCAGATCTAGTGATGTGCAAAGCTTTCCCACAAAACTTTGACGAACGATGCCAGATTCCTCTATCCTAGAGCCCAATTGCATTGCGCCATTCTCTAATTTGGTCGACAAGTTCTCTCTCTTCTTCGCAAGAAGCAAACACATTAAGAAAAATGTTGCTTCCCTCATGTAGCTCCGTCAAGGACCAAATGAATCCCTACTTAACTTCATGACGAGTTTTAATAAGGAAAGACTTCAGATATCCGACCTCCATATTACAACAGTAATCTTCGCCCTAACATATATCATAAGATGCGAGGCATTCAAAATGTCCTTGTCAAAAACCCTTCCAAAGTCATTGACCGAGCTCCTTACCCGGGCCGAAAAGTAGATTAATATGGAGAAGACATTGAATTCGAGAAGAACTCATCATCTGACATCATAAAAGCCCAAACACAGAAGACAACACGATTCTAATCCTCGTCCAGAAGTTCCTAAGAATAAGCAAAGATAGGAGACAATGCCAAAAATGGATTTTATAATTAGTTCTTATAAAAGTTAAATTTAGTTCAGATAAATCATTTCGTAGGCATATTATATTAGTATGTTTTAATGTATCTAAAGTTATTTTTTAAAACCATCAAAAAATACCTAGGTGATTTTTACCCGCTCTACACTGGTGAGAATGTGTTTTCACAGCGTATGACTATTATGGTGATTTACCAGCTCTGCACTATTATAAATGTATTTCTATAGTGTATGACTAGATTATAACCTTCAGGCAGCTTTGTGAGTGTATGACCAGAATTTCAGAATTGAATAGCTTTGCCATGTATATCGGTATTAATCGATATATGAATATTGTTATTTCGAACCTTCTTGGTGTGATTTTTAGTATTATACAGCTTATCATATTTCAGACTACATGATTTAGTTTATTCAATTTATAGAGTAAAGATTTTAGCTTATTCAATTTATAGAGTAAATATTTTACTTTAAAATGGTATTTTCACTCATATTTACTCACATCGGATTTCTTATATCCGTATTACCTTATACTTGTTTATTCAAAATAAAAATAATTTTTTGATTCCATTATACTTTACTTTTAAAAGTATTATCAAATTTCAGACTTTTTTTAAGTTGTAATAACATAAGAGTTTTTAGAAAGTCTGTATAAATGGAAAGAAATACTTATTTGCAAAATATCCACTCACTAAGTTACAAGATCATGTATTTTGTCACTCTTTTCCTTATCAGATAGTAGCTAAGTTGAGTTGTGTTAGAGCCTATCGATCCACTTAATTGAGCCATACATTTTGTCAGTGTAAATAGTTCATATTTCTTTTAGGACCCATGCATCTTGTGTTAGAAAAGTTAATTTGTAATTTATGTATCAATTTCATGGGCTTTGTGCATATTTGGTATCTTTAATGCTTTTGAAGACTTTTGTTTGTAAATAATAGTAAAGATCGTACTAGTATTGTATTTTATAGAATTTGTGTTTTGAAGGGCTGTTGTACCATATTTTAAGTTATATGTACATGTTTGAGAAAATTGATTATTGTTCATGTTTTTTTAGTCCATATTACAAAGGAAAGTTTGTCAAAATTTTTATAAAAGTATGTCAAAGTCAAAGCTAGTCATAGTTGCCTTGGTTCCGACACTTAGTTGGTATCTACCATCGGCGCATGACACTTGGCGGGTCCACTAGGGTGATTCGGGATGAGTTGTGTCAATTGGTATCAGAGCATGGTCATAGAGTCAATAGACTTGCATCTATTTTGATTTTGTTCTCAATATGTCATACATAATTGTAAAAAGGTCATGGCTCATGGTAGTAAGACTCGCAGGCTCTAGGATGTGCTGCCTCAACCCCAAGTTACTCCTGATAGAAAGGATATTAGAAAAGATAGTAGGGGTCAAAAATCTGTTCATCAAATTCATGAACAGTTAAGGTAGGGAAATGAATCTCAGAATGATCGTATAGCTTATAGGATTACTACAGTTGTTGCTTCTACTTTACGTAGCTTAGATAAATAGTTATAGCATGGAACGAACAACTATATTGGGTAATAAAGTGCTTACAGGTACACCTGATCTAGCAATATCTGAATCTTGGATGGTAAATATTGAAAGAGTGCTTGATGTTATGGGTTATCCTGATGATAGGAAACTACGCATCTCTACCTTCTTGCTAGAAGGGGGTACATATGTCTGGTTGAGATCACTGCATAGTAAATATATCGATCATTCTATGATCACGTGGGATATTTTAAGAAGGATTTCAATGAGTATTATTAACCTCGTTCCTATAAGAATGAAAAAACAAAACAAAATTTTCAGGCTAGTACAGACGTCCACGGTGGCTGAATATTAGAAAAAGTTTGTGGAGTTGTCAAAGTATGCTGCAGTTCTTGTAGCTGATAAAGTTGATAAGTCCAAAAGGTTTGAACAGGGTTCGAGGGAAGAAATCAAATCAATGGTGATACAGTGGGATATGAAAATTTTGGAAAACTTGTAGAGGTAGTGCTGAGAGTTGGAAAAAGCCGTTCAGAACGACAAAGGGGTCAAAATCAAATGAGGCCTAGAGTTGGTGGTGATAATCAGACATGGATAGGAGTCTCTATCAATAGACCATCGAGGAGGGATCGCAGAGGAGGCAGATTAGTTATTTCCACTTCTAGTAGTAGCTTCAAATCTAAATCTCGTGGAAGTCAGGGCTCGAGATTGAGCCAGAGGTCAATACAACAAGTTCCAGTGTTGCCAGGTTTACTCAATGTCAGTCATGTGGAACATTTCATCCTAGTGAGTACCTTAAAGCCTTTGAAATTTTTTATCAATGTGGTTAGGTAGGGCATATGAGGAGATAGTGTCCAATTCTCTTTCAGCAAGGTGGTTTATCACAGGGAACACCTTCACAGCTAGGTGGTGGTATTTCTAGGTAGAATTAGAAACATGATACACTGGCAAGTAAAGCAGGTGCCTATGACTATTGTTTAGTCTGATGTCACTGGCAGTAGTGGCACTAGACAGAAGGGCCACGCAGGACGTCAGAGGATTTAGGGGAGAGTTTTTGCTGTGACTCAGCATGATGTCGATGAGTCGCCAGATTAGTCATGGGTACGTTACCTATTTTTTACAAAAATTCTCGTTCTTTAATTGATTCAAGTGCTACACATTCATTTATATTATATGCATTTGCTATGTATGTGGATCATATGTTGGAACCGTTGGACAGTGATTTGGTAGTAATGACTCGTTTAAGAGATTCACATTTTAGCTACCACTGTGTACAAAGATTGTGTTGTTATAGTGAATGATTGGGAGTTTAAGGCTAATTTGATTCCACTTAATATTCATGATTTTGATGTTATACTGGGCATGGATTTCTTAGCTGCAAATCATGCTTTAGTTGATTGATTTCGCAAAGAGGTGATATTCAGAAGGCCATTAGAGCTTGATATTATTCTTAGTAGTGAACAAAGAATATTGCCTTCATGTGTCATATCCGCGCTTGATGTTGGGAGATTGCTTAGAAAATGTTGTCATGCATATTTGGCCCATGTGATTGACACCCAAATTACTAAGTTGAAACTTGAAGATATACAGGTGGTAAGAGATTTTCCTAGTGTCTTTCCTGAAGATTTTCCAAGTTTACCTCCAGATAGGGAAGTTGAGTTTACTATTGACTTGATTCCAAGGACTACACCAATCTCGCAAACACCATATAGAATGGCTACAGTAGAGCTGAAGGAATTGAAAGTTTAGTTGCAAGATTTAGTTGATAAGGGTTTTATTAGACCCAGTGTATTTTCTTGGGGAGTACTAGTACAACTGAATAAAGTAACTATTCGCAATAAGTATCATTTTCCTCGTATTGATGATTTGTTTGATCAACTTCGAGGTGCCACAGTACATTCTAAGGTTGACTTGTGCTTAGGGTACCATAAACTCAAA
Organism: Fraxinus anomala; assembly: GCA_903798345.1. Classification (NCBI taxonomy): domain Eukaryota; kingdom Viridiplantae; phylum Streptophyta; class Magnoliopsida; order Lamiales; family Oleaceae; genus Fraxinus; species Fraxinus anomala. The sequence goes on from CAIGRN010077574.1 coordinate 7,005, forward strand.
ATTAGGAATGTTAATGTACAAAAAATTGCTTTTAGGTCGCAGTATGGTCATTATGAGTTTTTAGTGATGCTATTTGGGTTGACTAATGCCCTAGTAGCATTATGGATATGATGAATAGGGCGCTTTACCCATATTTAGACAAATTTGTGATTATTTTTATTGATAATATATTGGTTTATTCTCTCAGTCGTGATAAGCAAGCATGCAAAGCGCTTGAGAATTATTTTGCAGACTTTGCGAGATAAGCAACTGTATGCTAAGTTCAATAAATGTGAATTTTGGCTTGATAAATTTATATTTTTGGGTCATGTCAACTCAGAAGAAGGCATTTTATGTAGATCCTCAGAAAATTAATGCAGTAATGAAATGGAAATGCCCTACTAATGTGATAGAAGTACAGAGTTTTCTTAGACTGACAGGTTATTATTGTCAGTTTGTTCTCTAAAATTGCTCTTCCACTGACTAGTTTGATTCGAAAAAACTCTAAATTTATATGGACTAAAGAATGTGAAAAGAGTTTTCAAGAATTGAAGAAAAGATTAGCTTCTGCTCCTATAAACTCTTCCATCTCCAGGTGAAGAGTTTGTAATTTATAGTGATGCTTCACACCAAGGACTAGGTTGTGTTCTAATGCAGAATAGAAAGATTATAGCTTATGCTTAAAGACAATTGAAAAAGCATGAGTTAAACTACTCAACACATGATTTGAAGTTAGCCCCAGTAGTGTTGACACTGAAGATTTGGAGGCATTATCTTTATGGTGAAAAATGTCAAATATTTATTGATCAAAAAAGTTGGAAGTATATCTTTGATCGTAATGAATTGAATTTGAGATAAAGAAGATGGTTGGAGTTGGTAAATGATTATGATTTTAAGATTGACTACAATTCGAGGAAAGCTAATATAGTTACAGATGCTCTCAATAGAAAGATTAGTTTTTACTCTTCATCTAATTCAAAATGTGCTTCTTTGATTTGTGAGTTTAAAAAGTTGCATGCTCAATTGTTGCTACTACTTCAAGGGCGTTATTAGCTCATTTTTAGGTAAGGTCTACTTTGATTGATAAGGTTAGACTTAATCTCAAGACTTGACATTGAGAATATTGAAAGTAAAAGTGAGTGCTGGGTAAAGAACAAATTATGTGATTAGAGATGATGGTGTTGGCTATGGAAAATAGATTACGTGTTCCATATATTTCAGAATTGACAAATGAGATTTTAAAAGAGGCACATAATTTTTCTTATGCTATGCATCCAGGTAGTATTAAAATGTATCACATTAAGAGATCATTACTGGTGGCTGGGTATAAAAAGAGAGATAATCGATTTTGTATCTATTTGTCTTATCTGTCAGCAGATAAAGTCAGTTTGTCAGAAAACAACAGGATTTTTTTACAGCCATTACCTATTCTAGAATGGAAATGGGAGCACATTACAATAGACTTTTTGTTTGGTCTTTCTCGTACCCAGAGTGGTCATGATGGTGTTTGGGTTATTGTAGATCGTTTGACAAAGAATGCAAGTTTTTGCTGATCAAACCACTTATACTTTGACTAAGTGGGCAAAGTTCTATGTAGATGAGATAGTCAGCTCATATGGTACTCCATTATCTATTGTGTCGATAGAGATTTTCGATTTACATCTAAATTTTGGCCTTGTTTACAAGAAGCTATGGGTATTAAGCTACATTTCATACAAGTTTTCATCCTCAAATAGATGGTCAATCAGAAAAGACCATACAAAATCTTTAGGAAATTTTAAGGACTTGTGTTTTAGAGTTCAGAGGTAGCTGAAATACTCAAATGTCTTTGATAGAATTTGCTTACAACAACAGTTACCACTCTAATATAGAAATGACTCCTTTGAAATTGATCAGAGAAAAGTTGGAAGCAGTACAAGACATACCGAAAAGTTATGCGGATAAGCACATGAAATATTTTGAATTTACAGTTGGAGATAAAGTATTTTTGAAATTGTCATCTTGGACAAGGGTGTTGAGATTTGGCAAACCAGGAAAGTTAAGTCCACGATATATTGGACCTTATCAGATCACTGAATGGATTAGATGTAGATCGTTTGACAAAGAATGCAGGTTTTTGCTGATCAAAGCCACTTATACTTTGACTAAGTGGGCAAAGTTCTATGTAGATGAGATAGTCAGCTCATATGCTACTCCATTATCTATTGTGTCGATAGAGATTTTCGATTTACATCTAAATTTTGGCCTTGTTTACAAGAAGCCATGGGTATTAAGCTACATTTCATACAAGTTTTCATCCTCAAATAGATGGTCAATCAGAAAAGACCATGCAAAATCTTTAGGAAATTTTAAGGACTTGTGTTTTAGAGTTCAGAGGTAGCTGAAATACTCAAATGTCTTTGATAGAATTTGCTTACAACAACAGTTACCACTCTAATATAGAAATGGCTCCTTTGAAATTGATCAGAGAAAAGTTGGAAGCAGTACAAGACATACCGAAAAGTTATGCGGATAAGCACATGAAATATTTTGAATTTACAGTTGGAGATAAAGTATTTTTGAAATTGTCATCTTGGACAAGGGTGTTGAGATTTGGCAAACCAGGAAAGTTAAGTCCACGATATATTGGACCTTATCAGATCACTGAATGGATTAGATTTTTGAAATTGTCACATTGGAAATATGTGTTAAGATTTAGCAAATGAAGAAAGTTGAGTCCACTATATATTGGACCTTATCAGATTACTAAGGGAATTGGTCCAATTGCTTATCGATTAGATTTGCCCGCTGAATTATCCAAGATCCATGATGTTTTCCATGTTTCTATGCTCTGCAAGTACATACAAATGCTTCTCATGTTCTAGAGTCTCAACCAATTCAATTGAAAGAAAATTTGACCTATATAGAAAAGTCGATGAGAATTCTAGACAGAAAGGTGCAAATTCAACAAAACCAAACAATTTCACTTGTCAAGGTCTTTTGGAAGAATTATACAGTTGAAGAGACTACATGGGAGAATGAGGATCAGATGCATGTTTAATATCCTCATCTGTTCATTGATTAGTCAACTGACAATCGAATTTCGAAGACGAAATTCTTTTTAAGGAGGTAAAATTGTTACACCCCATTTTTTATTAGTCAAAAGTCAAGATTTCTTATTCAAAGAAATGTTCGAGTAGTCAAAATCAAAGTCAAATAGGGACTTAAATGGAATAAATCATTTTATTGAGGTTTATTTTACAATTGACAATATTTGAAGTTTAAGATGGATTAAATTTAAAGTTAGAGATGTACTTATCTATTATTAGATGTTAAAAGACTAAATTTTTATGGAATAGAACATGAGTGATTTTCTTGTAAATTGTGACTTAGTGCTCCACTAACTACCACTAATTGAATCCATCTTACTTTTTTTTTTTCACACAACAAATGTAGAGAAACGGTGAGGAAGCATAGAAATGGTGGAGAGAAAAGGAAGAAGAAGAAAAGGAAAAAAAAAAAAAAGGAGAAAGAAAGAAGGAAGAAATTATATGCTTTCTTCAAGTTTGAGTTCAATTTCTTTATTTCTTCAAGAGGTAAAGAAGTAAATTTTTTATGGAATGATGATGTTAAATTTTCTAGGGTTCTAAGTTGGTTTAATTTTCAGATTAAGTGGAAGGAATATAGTTTCAAGCCAACTTTCTTGATTTGTTATGCTAATTGCGTAAGGTGAGAAATTCTACCGAACCCTAGAATTTTTAATTGAGTTATTGAGTAAAAATAGTTTGTGGAAATGTTTTGTTGATAGAATTACTCACATGAAAGCACGAGTTTATGGAACAAGATGAAAGTTAAATAGGGTGAGTTGTTGGTTGCTAGTTTTCACTTGATTGGAAGATAAGATTATTTTTATAATTGGGATGAAGGTAGATTTGGATATAGTAAATATTGGTGAAGGTATTAGAAAGTAGAATTAGTTCCAATTGATTAAAAGACTTTTGAGGAATTTATTAAAGTATCGAGAAATCAAGTTTTAGTATTCGGTTATTATATTAAGAGCTATTTAGTATGAGAGTGGTTAAATTGGTTGTTTTGTATCATATTTCAAGTGGTGACGAAAAAATTGAAAAAACCTATCGACCTTCATAGCCTGTAGCTTGTTTTGAGTGAGTAGAAAAACTTATTTTTCAGAAATAAATATTTACAAAATTTATAGTAGATCAGAAAGTTACATATTTCTTATAGTTGAATTGACAACATGATTTTCAGAATAAAATGAATTTTATAATTAGTTCTTTTAAAAGTTAAATTCAGTTCAGATAAATCATTTCTTAGGCAACAATGCTATATTAGTATGTTTCAACGTATCTAAAATTATTTTTAAAACAATCAGATAGTACACATGTGATTTTACTCGCTCTACACTAGTATGAATGTGTTTCCACAATGTATGACCATTATAGTGATTTACCAGCTCTACACTTTTGTGAATGTATTTCCATGGTGAATGACTAGATTATAGCCTTCGAGCAGCTCTTCGTGCGTATGACCAGAATTACAGAATTTGAGAATTGAATAGATTTGCCATGTATATGGGTATTAATTGATACATGAATATTGTTATTTCAGGTACCGTTTTGGTGTAATTTTTAGCATTATACAACTTATCATATTTCAGACTATAGAATTTAGTTTATTCAGTTTACATAGTAAAGATTTCAGCTTATAGTACCGTGAAAGGATATTTTCACTCATATTTACTGACATCAGATTTCTTGTATCTGTATTACCTTATACTCGTTTATTCAAAATAAAGAGTAAATAATTTTATGATTCCATTATACTTTAGCCTTAAAAGTATTATCAACTTTCAAACTTTCTTAAAGTTGTAATAGTATAAGTAAGACTTTTCAAAAAGTTTGCATAAATGGAAAAAGTATACTTATTTGCAAAATATTCACTCATTGAGTTACGAGCTCATATATTTTGTCACCTTTTTTCTTATCAAATAGTAGTTGAGTTGAGCAACGTTGGAACCTGTCAATCAGTGAGTTGGTCCACACATTGTTAGTAGCTATATGATTCATTTTGTCCATTTAAATAGTTCATATTTCATTTGTAAAACATGCATATTTTGTCAGAAAAGTTAATTTGTAATTTATGTATCCATTTCATGGGCTCGGCCAATCTTTAGTGCTTTTGGAGACTTTTGCTTGTAAATAATAGTAAATGTTGATTTACCAGTATTGTATTTTGTAGAGTTTGTGTTTTGAGGAGCGGATGTACCCTATTTTAAATTATATGTACAAATTTGAGGAAATTGATTATTGTTCAGATTTTTTTTAATCCACATTACAAATGAAAGTTTGTCAAATTTTTTATAAAAGTATGTCAAATTCAAAGATGGTCATAACTGCCTTGATGGTGGGTCTGACATTTAGTTGGTATCATCAGTGCACGGCACGTGTCGGGTCCACTAGGATGATTCGAGACAGGTTGTGTCACATTTTGTCCTCGGGCACTTCCATTTGCCCAACTCAAATGCCTTCTCACCTAAATGAAGATGGATCTTATTTGATGAGAATTTTAAACTTATCCAAATATCTCAACCCTAGACTCATATGTCCATGATGAGTGTGTCTCGGTGAAGATCATAGTTGAATTGTGACTAGATTTACAATTGTAACCATTTGCTTATCTAAAGTAGGACTTCTAAGGATAATGATACTTAATTAATCAAGTCCTACCGGAAATGTACTACCTGTCTCTATAAGTACAAGACCTCAATTTATTATTCAAGTATGCTTTAACGTATAGTTTAAGCATATATTCTTTCGCACAAATTCTCTCTATAACTTAGGAATGATAAAAAAGCTCATCGGCTCGAGCTCAACTCAGAAAAAGCCCGAGCCGGGGCTCAGCCGGCTCGGGCCGAGCCCCATTTGAAGCATCGGTTCGAGCCGGTCCTTGTTTTAGAAAAAACAAAGTANGCCGGCTCGGGCCGAGCCCCATTTGGAGCATCGGTTCGAGCCGGTCCTTGTTTTAGAAAAAACAAAGTAAGAAAATAATAAAAAAATTAATTTAAGACAATTTTTTTTAAATAATAAAAAAAATAGAGCTGGCCCGGCTCGGGTCCGGCTTGGTTGGTAAAGGCTTGAGCCGAAAGCTCCGGTCAAGCTTAAAATTTTTGGCCAAGCTTTTGCTCGGTTCTGCTCGGACCCAAAAAAGCTCGGACCCATTTTGCTCGAGCCTAGCCCGAGGTTTGAGTTTCAGCTCGTGGCTCGACTTGACTCCTTGACATGACTACTATAACTTAAGAATCGAAAGGACGACGAGCATACACCTCGACGCCGGGGCGGAGCCAGGGGTGGGCTGGGATGGGTTGTAGCCCACCCTTGCCCAAGCCCAGCCTTTATTAAAAAAAAAAAATTGTTTTAGCCCAGTATTTTGCAGCCCAGCCCAACTAGTTCAGCCCAATTGAAAAATTGAAGCCCAATTCCCACCCAATTCCCACCCAAACTCGCGTTCACACCTACAGTTCGCCCATTCCATTTCTCTGGCTCTTCAGCTCATCTTCGCCCTTGCCTGCCCCTGCAAGGGTTCGCTGCGCCGGTTCGTTCTTACCGCCGCCGACAGCCGGTAACCCTATGCGCCGTCATCCTCCGAAGCTTCCATGTTCCAGCCCCTTTCAGTCGAGCTCCGTCCGGCGGTAAGTTCAATGTTCCTCACTTCGTC
>CAIGRN010077587.1:0-13776 GCA_903798345.1 Fraxinus anomala
CTCTCTCTATATATGTGTGTGTGTGGTATCTTTTGTAGTGTATATAAGATAATTGTTGACCCATGAAAATGAGCTAACAAATGTCAGACCCACTCCTGTCAAATCAAGTACTGTTTCGATGCGTTCCTACCGGAGTAACGGCGGTAGCAAAGAAGAAATGGACGCGGGAGGCACTTTGAGGCAAGAAACGAAGACGTACAGGCTCCGGCGGGAGAAACAAAAGCAATCACACTGACAACGATTACCTAGTTGAAATCAAATTAATCTATATAGCAATAAAATATGAATATGTGGAACGATAGATAAAATGTTAGTATATTTCCTTCAAGAGATCAAGTGTATATTTCTAATATATGATCGTCAATTTTTTCCATCCATTCTCTAACCTCTCCTTTTAAATACAAAGAGGACATATTTATACTACCTTGGCCAATGTAGTGACCGTTGGATAGAAACCACGTGGCCTCACCTCCCTAACTAAGGTTTCACATCACTGTCTATTTATACAATTAATACATTGATAAATGATCAGCCGCCCTATACAATAGGCTGACATAATGACAAACTTTATTACAAGTGTTACATCAATCACCTCTAAGAGATCTTCAAATCTATTACAAGAGACAGCATCGGTTTCATGAGTTTCGAATGAGTTTGAGAGCCTCAGAGAGATCTTTTGAGGTAGTTCTCTAAGTGGAGAGTTTCAACTCCTTTTTTTGCTTCTTTAGGCAGTGCGTCACAAGTACTTCGACTTTTAGAGCAAGGACTTCGATTTTGAGGTCCGCTTTAGCTAGCACTTCGGCTTGTAGATCAAGGACTTCGGTTTTGAGGTCCGCTTCAGCTAGCACTTCGGCTTGTAGATCAAGGACTTCGATTTTGAGGTCTGCTCCAGCAAGAACTTCTGCTTGTAGAGCAAGGATTTCGATTTTGAGGTCCGCTTCAGCAAGCACTACGACTTGTAGAGTAAGGACTTCAATTTTGAGGTCCGCTTCAGCAGGCACTTCGGTTTGTAGAGCAAGGACTTCGGTTTGTGATCTTTTCATATTTTGACCTCATGGGTTTTTGTTTGACTTTCTTGTTAACTTTCTGCCTACGTGGTTTGTTATAAGGCACTTTTTCTTTAAACCTCATAGGCTAGGCGTAACAATAGTTCCCCTAGTCTAGGCATGATTATTTATATAATGTATGGACTTGAAATAAAAATAAAAATAAAAATAAATTTCATAGAGGGGTGGTTTTTTACCATACCACTATAGTCCCCCAAGTCTAAGTATAATCATTCATGTTGTGGTTAGAACTTAAGATATACCTGCCTTTTGCATACCATATGTAGGTGTAATCCGAGGTGGTTTACTTGGTAATACTTCACCTATTGGAACAATTATGAGAAGTGGGATACTTGAGGTGGAGTGATTCCGAAGTTGTATATATCTAAAGCACTAGCTGAACTTTGTAAGTTTCTGGACCTAACTACAATGACGCGTATGAGCCGATGCTCTTTAGTACTGTAGTACTTCAAACTTTTGTCTAACTTTGTTTATAATTTGCATAAGTACAATCAGTTTGCTTGACTTTCTTTTCCTATAGGGTTGAGTGGTTCGCCCATGCTAAGGCTTCTTTAACAAATTTAGTTGTTCAGGGCATGTTTCACACTTCGCAAGCACAGCCTTTTTGGAATCCAGCTCCCTTGTCGAAGTGCCCACGCATCTCTTCATAGGGACAAATCATCTGTGAAGAGGCTTCCCCCTTGATCTTTGTCAATAGGAGGTACTTTATAATTTTTTATGAGCTTGCTTTAATAAGAGTATTTTTAATTTTCCTGAGAGTGAGGTTGAGAAGTTTGCCCATGCTGAGGCTTTACCACACTTCGCGAGTGTAGATGTGGTCCTCCTTAGGATCCAAATCCTCATCGAAGTGCTCACACGTCTCTTCAAAGGGACGGATCGTCTATGAAGATGCTTCCCCTTTGAGCTTTTTCAATAGGAGGTTCTTTTTTTAAACTTGTGCAAATTTAATTTTTCAGATTGCGAACTTTGTTTCCTGAGTGAGGGCTCCAAGATAATGTCACATATTCCTTTATTCAAGGAATGAGGATTTCATGATAATACATCTTCCTTTATTTAAGGAACGAGGTTTTCATAATAATGCATCTTCCTTAATTCAAGGAATGAGGTCTTTAAGAGATCGCATCTTCCTTTATTCAAAGAATAAGTACTTCATGATAATGCCTCTTCCTTTATTCAATGAATGAGGTCTTCAAAAAATCGCATCTTCCTTTATTCAAAGGATGATGACTTCATGATAATGCCTATTCCTTTATTTAATGAATGAGGTCTTCATGATAATGCCTCTTCTTTTATTCAAGAAATAAGGATTTCATGATAATGTCTCTTCCTTTATTTAAGGAATGAGGTCTTCATGAAATACCTCTTCCTTTATTTAAGTAATGAGGATTTCATAATAATGTATCTTTCTTTATTCAAGGAATGAGATCTTCAAGAGATCGCTTTTTCCTTTATTCAAGGATGAGGCCCTTGCATACTAAAGTACTGAAGCATAGGTAAGGATGAGGCCCTCATGCTGAATTGCTAAAGCATATGCAAGGATGAGGCCATTGTATGTTGAAGTACTAAAGCATAAGCAATGATGAGGCCCTTGCATGCTGAAGAGCTGAAGCATAGGCAAGGATGAGGCGCTTACTTGCTAAAGCATAGACAATGATGAGACCCTTATATGCCTGAAGTGCTAAAGCATATGCAAGGATGAGGCCCTTGCATGTTGAATTGCTGAAGCATAGACAAGGATGAGGCCCTTGTATGCCTGAAGTGCTGAAGCATATGCAAGGATGAGACCCTTGCATGTTAAAGTGCTGAAGCATAGGCAAGGATGAGGCATTTGTATGCTGAAGTGCTGAAGCATAGGCGAGGATGAGACCCTTACATGCTGAATTACTAAAACATAAGCAAGAATGATGCCCTCATGCCGAATTGCGAAAGCATAGGCAATGATGAGGCCCTTATATGCTGAAGTACTGGAGTATAGGCAAAGATGAGGCCCCTTGTATGCTGAAGTGCTGAAGCATAGGCAAGAATGAGGCCCTTGCATGCTGAAGTACTGAAGCATAGGCAAGGATGAGGCCCTTGTATGTCTGAAGTGCTGAATCATAAGCAAGGATGAGACTCTTCTTTGCTGAAGTGCTGAAGCATAGGCAAGGATGATGCCCTTACATGTTGAATTGCTAAAGCATAGGCAAGAATGAGACCCTCATGCTGAATTGCTGAAGCTTTCAGGGGGTCATCCACTTCTTCAGCGGCCTCCCTTTTTCAAGGGGTCATCTTATTAAAGCCACTTCTTTAGTGGCCTCCCATTTTCAGGTTATCTCCCTAACTAAGGTTTCACATCACTGTCTATTCATACAATTAATACATTGATAAAGGGTCAACCGCCCTATACAATAAGCTGACATACTGACAAACTTTATTACAAGTGTTACATCAATCACTTATAAGAGATTTTCAAATCTATTACAAGAGACATTGTTGGCTTCATGGGCTTCGAACGAGTTTGAGAGCCTCAGAGAGATCTTTTGAGGTGGTTCTCTAAGTGGAGAGCTTCAACTCCTTTCTTTGCTTCTTTAGGCATTGCGTCGCAAGCACTTCGACTTGTAGAGCAAGAACTTCGATTTTGAGGCCCGCTTCAACAAGCACTTCGATTTATAGAGCAAGAACTTCGATTTTGAGGTCTGCTTCAGCATGCACTTCGGCTTGTAGAGTAAAGACTTTGGTTTTGAGGTCCATTTCAGCAAGTACTTCGGTTTGTAAAGCAAAGACTTCGGTTTGTTTGACATTTTCGTATGTTGACCTCATGGGTTTTTGTTTGACTTTCTTGTTGACTTTCTACCTATGTGATTTGTTACGATGCACTTTTTCTTTAAGCCTCAGAGGCGAGGCATAACAATAATAATAGGATTATTTATGTCTTTTTGCTTATGATCATTTTAGTAAATAAGAAAAATGTGGTCTGACAAAAAGTTTTTGTGGTTGTAATATAATTGCCCTAATCTATAATCTATAATATTTAAAAAGGAAGGATTGTCGATAAACTTTCAAAAATATCAATTTTACCCTGATTTATTTTGCTATATGCCCAATATATCCTCATTTGGTTTACAATGTTAAGTTAAATTTTTAACTTATAATCTTTAACCCTTAACTTAGTTTAGTACTCTCTCCAAAGGAATTTTAATTTTTAAGATCTGATCAGAAATATGGTTGAAACAAGGAGAGCTTCTGCTTCGAAGTGGCTTCTTTCTTCTCCTTTATTTTCTCTTCCTAACGGAAAAATATCGAATATTTTTAGAATATGTATAGTAGATGCCAGATAGATTATAGCTGCAAGTTAGTTTGTAGTTACGGTAGTTAGATACACATGTCATTCTTGCATTGGTTAGTTGGAAGTGTACTAACTGGAATCTATTAGTTAGTTTCATTTAGCTTCTATTTATAGTGTTGTGTGATTAGATTCAGAATGCAAGATATTTTTCCATCAATATTCTTCATTTCATTCAATATTATATCAGAGTACTAGTGTGCTTCCTCATCTTCACATTCCTCCAATTCCATTGGAGATTCTGATTCATCATTGGAGCTCATGATTTATCATGGCAGGTACTTTAAATCTGAATTAATCACAACATGCGTCTTCCTCATCAATGAGCAATTACGCCATTGATGATGGATCCAGCCTGTACTTTCTTCATCAATCAGACAATCCTGGTCCCGTACTCATTTCACAGCTGCTTACAAGTGATAATTACACCTCTTGGAATTGAGCCATGATGATTGCTTTATCAATGAAGAACAAGTTAGGTTTCATTGATGGATCCATAACTCGACTTGAAGGTTCTGATGATCTTCTTAACTCTTGGATCCTCAACAATAACATTGTATTTCCTGGATTCTCAATTTAGTATCTAAAGAAAATTCAACCAGTGTGATATACTCTGAGTCTGCACATGAAATCTGGACTGACTTTAAGGAACGCTATCAACAGAGGATCCTCTAATTTTTCAGTTGAGACGTGAGTTTATAAATCACACTCGGGGGCAATTATCTATTAGTGCTTATTTACTAAACTGAAAACTATTTGAGAAGAATTTAGCAATTGTAGACCCGTATGTTCTTGTGAGAAATGTAATTGTGGAGGTACAAAGAAGTTGGCTGAACACTATCAAATGGAGTATGTCATGTCATTTCTAATGGGGTTAAATAACTCATTTGCTCAAGTCAGAGGTCAATTGTTGCTTATGGATCTTATTCTCCCCATCAATAAATGTTTGTACTTGTGTCTCAAGAGGAATATCAAAGGATTGTAAATATAACCACTTATACATTTGGTACTACTGATTTCATGGCATTCTACGTCAAGAATGATGCCAAGAATTCCAATGCAAGTCAATCCCATAACAAATATTAGAAGAATGAGAGACCTATCCGTACCTATTGTGGATATGTAGGTCATCCGGTTGATAAATGTTACAAACTACATGGTTATCCTCCTAGATACAAAGCAAAATAGAAATCTGGTCCAAATAATCAAACGGGTGCTAATTACCAAGCAAATTATGCTATTGCTAATCAAGTTTCTGATTCTATTCCAAACCAGACACATGTAAATGTTGGGAACTTTATGCAGACATTGAATCCTACTCAATACCAACATTTGATTAATATGTTAAGAACTCATCTTACAGCTCCTAAGGTTGACACAGAACTTGACATTAATTCTGGCCATGTATCAGGTACATGTTTTTCCATTTCTCTTAACCTAATACTTAATTCTCCTAGATATTGGTAGTGGATTCAGGGGCCACAAGTCACATTTGTTTTTCCCAATCAACTTTTCATACAATGAAAGCAGTTTAGAATGCATATGTTACATTGCCCAATCATGTAAGAATTTCTGTGCATTTCACTCGAAGTGTGAAACTTACCCTTGAATTGGTACTTGAAGATGTACTATTTGTACCCCAGTTCAAGTTCAATCTTCTATCTATCGGCTCTTTAACAAAGGAATCATCTCTGAATATCAAATTTTTCACAGATTATTGTATTGTTCAAGAACTGCAGAGCTTGAGAATGATTGAAAATGGTAAAAGAATTGCCGATCTTTACATCATTGATGCAGCTTCAATTGATTCGATGCAAAATGATTGTAATTGTAATTCTATCTGTTCTATAGCTAATAATGTAACTACTCACATTTGGCATTATGGACTTGGCCATTTGTCTTTTAAAAGGTTGGATATGTTGAAAGATCGGATATATTTTAAATGAAATGGACATACGAACGATATATCAATTCTTTGTTCAATTTGCCCTCTAGCTATTCAAAGAAGACTTTCTGTTGTTTCAAATAATTACTTCTCCTAATGCCTTTGATCTGGTTCACTGTGACACTTGGGGTCCATATCATGTTCCAACACATGCTGGTCACAGATATTTCCTTACATTGGTGGATGATTATACTCGTTTTACATGGATTTATCTTATGAAGCAAAAGACTGGTGTTAATTCCATTATCCCCAAGTTTTTCGACTTAATTGAAATTCAGTTTCACAAAGTGATTAAGAAGTTCATATCTAATAATGCTCCAGAATTACACTTTACAGAGCTCTTCGATTTTAAAGGTGTCATTCATCAATTCTCATGTATAGAAAGACTTGAGCAAAACTCAGTGGTTGAAAGAAAACATGAGCACCTACTTAATGTGGCTACAACTTTGTTTTTTCAGTCTCAAGTTCCCATCCAATTCTGGGGAGAATGTGTTCTCACAACCACATTCCTCATTAATAGAACATCTTTACCAATTTTACAGAATAAGACACCTTTCTCTTTACTTTATGATTCTCCAGTAGTCTATAGCTCATCTAGAGTGTTTGGATGTTTGTGCTTCGCATCCGCCTTACCTTTTCATCGCACAAAATTTCACCCAAGGGCCAAAGCATGTGTATTTGTTGGTTATCCCACAGGCGTCAAAGGATATTGGTTAGATGACATCATCTCCAACTCTTTCTTTGTTTCCAGAGATGTTGCCTTTCATGAATACCTCATTCATTTCCATTCTATCCCACATACACCTGATATACTTGATCCATTCCTTGACTTTGTTTTACCTAAAATTGCACCTAACTTATCTAGACATCTTCTTTCTTCTAGATCACTTGATGAACTCACTGATGATACTGTCAATAATTCTGTTAATCTTCCTCTTAAATCTCCTCCACATTCAGAATTTAATCTATCACCATCTCCTATTCTTAGAAGAACTACTAGGATCAGCAAAACCCCTTCATATATCTTGGATTTTCATTGTAACCTTTTGACCAATATGCATCTTTCTGAGACTAATTCCTCTTATCCTCAAAGTAAATGCCTTTCATATACAAATTTTTCTCCTTCTCACAGTACTTGTCTGTTAAATGTTTCTTCAAATATTAAACCCCAATTCTATTACCAAGTTGTGAGATTTGATCATTGGAAAGATGCTATGGCAACTGAATTGGCTGCAATGGAATTGAATAAGACTTGGTCAGTCATTAGTCTACCTAAAGGCAAACATTATATAGGTTGCAAGTTGATATACAAAATGAAGTACAGATCTAATGGCAGCATTGATCGAAACAAAGCCCGTTTAGTAGTTAAAGGTTACACTCAGGAAGAAGGATTAGACTTCATTGAAACTTTTTCTCCTATTGCTAAATTAGTTACTGTCAAAGTCTTCCTAACTATTGCAACTTGCAACAAATGGCATATTATCCAACTAGATGTCAATAATGCATTCCTCCATGGAGATCTCTTTGAAGAAATCTATATGGACCTACCTTTGGGTTATGATACATAAGTCACAGCTGGTACACGGGGATAAGCTGGTTTGTAAGCTACGTAAATCCATTTATAGCCTCAAACAAGCTTCAAGACAATGGTTTTCAAAATTTTCTCATGCCCTTATTCTACATGGTTTTTGTCAATTTAAATCTGACTACTCTTTGTTCACTAAAGGTTCTGGCAATGATTATGTTACTTTGTTGGTTTATGTTGATGACATTATCATCATGAGTTCAAATCAAAAGGAAATTAACTCTTTGAGAACCTTTCTACATAGTCAGTTCAAGCTCAAAGAACTTGGTCAACTAAACTACTACTTTGTTTTGGAAATTTCCAGATCACACAAAGGGATTTTCCTATCCTAGCATTACTATACACTCCAATTGCTTGAAGATATTGGTTTTCTTGCTTGCAAACTTTCCTTCTTACCAATGGATCCCAAATTTCCCTGAAGCTCCTTTGAAGGTGAGCTCGTAGATGATGCTTCATTATATAGGCAGCTGGTTGGTCGTTTACTTTACTTAACCATATCTAGGCCTGATATTACATTTGCAGTTCACAAACTGTCAATTCGTCTCTCAGCCCCGGCAGCCTCATCTAACAGTTGTTTGTCATCTATTACAATATCTTAAGGCTTTTCCAGGTCAAGGCCTTCTATTTGCTACTCATTCTTCTTTACAACTTTGAGCCTTTGCAGATGCTGAATGGGGGTCATGCCTAGATTCAAGGAAATCTGTCGCAGGGTCTTGTGTTTTTCTTGGGGATTCCCTTGTAAATGAAGGTTAAGAAGCAAAGCACCTTGTCAAGATCATCTGCTAAAGCAAAATATCGTACTTTGGCCTCCACAGATAGTGACCTTGTTTGGATTCATCAACTACTTCGAGATTTTCTTGTATCATCTGCTGCTCCTGCACTGATTTTCTGTGATAATCAAGCTGCATTTCAAATTACCACCAATCCCATCTTCCATGAGTGTACTAATCACATAGAGATAGATTGCCATTTCGTTTGAGACAAGATCAATGCTGGTTTTATCAAGCTGCTACCTGTTTGTATTCATCATTGGCTGGCTAACATATTCACAATGGCTCTGCCTACCTCTCTTTTGTTCCCCTTAATGTCCAAAATGACCATTATTAATCTCCATAGCCCATCATGAGTGAGTTTTATACTATGTATAGTAGCTGCCAGATAGATTACAACTGCAAGTTAGTTTGTAGTTACGGTAGTTAGATACACATGTCATTCTTACATTGGTTAGCTGGAAGTGTATCAACTGGAATCTGTTAGTTCTGTTAGTTAGTTTCATTTAGCTTCTACTTGTAGTGTTGTACGAGTACATTCAAAATGCAAGACAATTTTCCATCAATATTCTTCATTTCATTCAATAGATGTTAACTTTTTTTTTTTTTTTTTAGTTTCATGATTTTTTTTTTTTTTTTTTTGTTTGTTTTTTAGTTTTGAATGGGTTTAGATATCGGAATTTTGTCCGTATGCAGGCAGTGAATGACACGAAGTAATGGTAAGAAATGAGTCTAGATCAACTAATCTAGCTAACGATGATGGTGCACGGAAGCCGGATAAGTCGGTGGTGCAGAAATCGCTGGATCTCTTTATTAAACCCCACGACAGGAAATCAAGTAAATTTCTTAATTAATGCAAAATTATTTGCAACACGACAGTGATTGTAGATCTACCTGTCTCTTTGCAAGTTCAATTGATAGTCAGTTCCTTCAATTTTTTTACACACATTCAATATACTCATTATGTATAAGTAGGTGTATTTTATTATTCTGTAATTACGAATATTATTATTTAAATTGTAGGCGAACACATTGCGAAATTAACTTGCATTCGTACCACTCTTGAAGCTGCAATGTGCAAGCATGTGCATTAATTTAATATCTGTATCTCAAAAAAAAATTTGTAGAAAATTAGTCAAAATATATATGTTTCTGCCTCTTATACATCAGTTACAAGGCATTGCTCAAAGAAAATTAAATTAAGTAATGCTAATTCGGTTGCCTTTTCATTTTCTTAACTCCTCAAGTACTTAATTGGGCTATAAATTTATTTTGCAATAATTTATAATAAATTGAATTGAATGAAAAATTGAATATCATTCATCCGATACACAAGACATGCTTACTACTAGTAAATTAAAAGTTCAATGACATGTAGAATCATTTTATGGGCAATTAAATCAAAACTTAAACTATTTCAATAATGTTATAAACTAGAGAGAAAATTATAGAAATCAATAGACTTGTGTGAATTTTATTAAGAACCAAATTCACATATTTTAAGAAAGAATTAGGGATACATTAATAATAAAAACTAGGGCTACAAGTGTATAATTGTCATTTACTAATAATCATATTATTTACAACATTCCCCCTTCAATAATACATTACAAAATATTTGCCTCGTTAAAACCCTATTAAGAAAATCCAATATGACAAAACTTGAGCTGACGAAAAAGAGTACAGTTGCTCTCCCTGATTTCGATTCTTGTACGTCAATGTTTTTAAGAAAATCCAATGAGATAAAACTAGATGATTGTAGTAAGATGATGATTCAAATAATAGCTCTTGTTAATCTTTTCAAATGTTTTATATATATCAGAGTATTATTTTGAAGGTAAATATTTTTTAGATTATGGACATTTATTACATAAAAGAATATACCTCGTTAAAATCTTATTAGGAAAAATCCCATGAGAAAAATTCTAATAAAGAAAAAATAGTATATTATTTTTTTAAGTACGTTACAAAAGTTGTTTTATTAAATACTTTGTCAATAAAATCTATTGGGACAAAGCATTGGTCAAGGAAAAAATAGAACAACGCGTATTCACTCCCCCTCATGATAATATTGCTTGAATTATATACTTCAGACATATTAAATCTTTCTAAGATAATATCAAAACTATACAAAATAAATTGTTTGTGATCACATTTATTACATGCATATCAAATTGCATGCATTGTCACGCTAATTAAATAGAGACTTGTGATTACATCCATGACATGATATTTATCTATTTATACAAGTCTTTGCAAAATTTATTATGTAAAGAATTGTATATTTCATATTACGACTTTACTTTTTTCATTTTCATTTCGCATAAGTATACACTTTTAGGTGTTCAAATTGTAGATCCAAAAACTTCAGGTTTCTCTAATAAGCCCATGTTTGGACAACATTATTCAAAGAATGAAAATAATAAATTGTACCTTGGAGCTCCAATTTCCCAGAAAGTGTGAGATGCAAGTCAACAAAAGGGGCCAAGTGAGGCCCTTCAACAGTAAAAAAATTTCTACAAATGGAGGAATAATGCCGTCCAAATAGGGGCTAAGTTTAATTTTACTTAGATCATGTTCAGAAATTTTAGGTTTATCTAGTAAATTTAATTTTATTATGACCGCGTCATTTTATTTGGTCAATTATTATTTCGATCGATATGTTTCAATGAATTTATTTCGATTATTCGATATTCATAATATGGTACAATACATCATGCGCAAAAGTATTATCGACAACTTTTTCTTTTCGATTCTATTTCTTTTCTATAATGACATAATTTATTGAGATATCTCAATTTTCAATATATTAGGTATATGAACCTCTTCTGAAATTTTATAATTTGTTATGTCTAAATACTCATCAAGAGTATATGCCTCTTTAGTTGGACAATCTTTACTAATTACTCCATTTTCGCTTGGAGATTTTTAATATTAGAATCAATTACTCAAGCTTTAGGTGAGACATAAATTTATCAAATATCATATTAATTAATTGTCCTTTAGGACGTTAATTCAAGTTGGAGTAATTAAAGGTATGTGAGATATTATTGATCTCATTGGTCAGTAAATGCATTTAAATAAATTATCTTTCAAACTTCTGTTTGAATTATCTTTTGCGAGAATTTAGATAATGATGTATTTGTACATTATTATCAGTTTCTTAATTCCTCAGTTTCTTAATTCCTCCTCTATAGCTGAGAGAATTATCCAGAGAAATTGACAATTAACAAATCACTTTATAAAATATCACTCATTAGGGATTGAGATATTGTATAAGGGTTCGAACTACTCATTTATTTTCAGCATTCTTTACTTTTCATCTCAGTGCATTATGATGATCAATTTTACATATCAAAATAAGTAGATGAAAAATTAGGCTTTGACCATAAGCCATTATAATATGAATAACTATGATATTGACATGATGCGTAATAACATTTCAATTAAATTAATTGGAACCATTTATCAAGCAATAATGTTAAATCATTTATCAATATTTCAACTAACACTTATTAAAATGTTGAGATTTAGGATAACTAACATTAACAAGATACACCATCTTGATTGTATAATCAGAAAATTATGCTCATAATTAAAATTTGAACAAAATTTCACAAACTTCAGGTTGCGAATATTATGCTATCATTAGTAGATGTATCAAATTTGTTAGATACAAATAATATCTAGATGGTCAACGTAGTGGATGATGTGAACCCATTTATTACCCTAATTAATATTAAAAAATATAAGGAATTCGATCTCTATTTAGCCAATGATGGTTAACGACCAATAATAGAGAGAAAAAATATCATGTATGCATTCTTTAGGTTGAAAAATCTTCTGATTCTTAGTTAAATGTTCATTTGAATTTTTAATTTCCCATCATTATTGATTCATTGATGATCCAACTGCACATTCCAAATAATAAAATATAAGAATTATTGGACTTCTGATTCAATACAATATTAATCGAAATAGAGTTTAGTATAGTGTACCAATTAAAAACACTATTAAAAACTTTGTAAGTTTCTATTTTATTTAGTGGAGAACAAATTACTAATAATAGTAAGTTTATCCTTTCATTTCACATAATATTGATTCTTGTGAAGTCTCAAAATACTATTCTTTAGGAATATTGATATAAATAAAATATCGTTTCTTTATAAGCAATTTAATTAAAATTTTAATTCTCTAAGAACAATACAATATTTACATTAAAATGTCTAAATTGTGATTCTTAAAAAATAACTACATTATATTCTTCAAGAGTATTAATAAATATAAAATTGTGCTTCTTTCAGAATAATACAATATTCTTCAAAAATATTGATTTATATTAATTGATTCAAACAATTCTTCAATATTCTTCTAAAATATTTAAATATTTGAATCATATTTCGTTTCAAAATAACAATAATATTATGATTTTCAGGAGTAATAACATATAATTGTTTAGAGTAATGAATTATGTAAGGAAAATAATTTATGTTAAATTTTATATTAGTATGTTTTTCGAAAGCAAGTAAAATTTAATTAGAATATTAATGGGAATTATAATGTGCTACTTTAAGAGCACGTTATATTTTACTATTATTCCTTCTTGAGCAATACGTCGATATTCTTCTAAAATATTGAAAATTATAATTCATGATTTTCAGGAGCAAATAATATTCTTCTGAAATATTAATTATAATGTTGTGCTACTTCAAGAGTAACAATATGATGAATTATTAATTTAAAATTTATAAAAACATTTAAAAATATTTAATTCGGTTAAAATATTAATTACCATACAGACAAAATATGATATAAAAATTAATTACCAAATAGATAGAATATGAATTTATATATAAAAAATAATTATCAAACATACATTAGGAAAAAATATCTTCATATATAGAAGTTAAAAAAATTGAATCTTTCATTGGTTAAATCTTTTACCAACATGCAAAATACCAAACGCGTGAATTAACATATATAGAAGTTCAATGCATGACTAACTTCAAAATGAATTTCACATACACATAAGTTAAAAGTGTAAATTCCACGTATCAAAAAGCATGAATTAAAGGCATGAATCAAAA